>JXCR01147372.1:653890-679666 GCA_002079205.1 Phalaenopsis hybrid cultivar
TCCTGAACTTATATTTATGGAATAACATCTTTTACTAGTAATATTCTCATGAAGTTCCTATCATTTAAATATTTTAAGTGACTTGATATTACAACATATAGTCATTCTTGAAATGAATAGAAAACTAGAACTCTTAAACTTGATGACTAGATAGTCTTGTACCTATAGAGTTAATTTAATTACTTAAAATTTTTCTAAAAATCTTACTATGGTATTTACTTAAATCAAAGTTATAGTATTTCTGAATTAAAACTTTACCACAGTAGATCATAACTTTTATGTAGTCCTAAAATTACTTGAGGACAAGTAATAGTTAAGTTTAGAGGATTTTGATCAAAGGAAAATATGTTGCAATTTTCATACCTATTTTACACTGATTTTTATGATATTGCACTTTAAAGAAAGGTATTTTTGATATTTTGTTGCAGGTATGTTGAATTATGGTCATTGGAGCAAAAAGATGCAAAAAAGAGCAAATTTGGAGTAAAAGGGACCAAAATATGAAGATTTGATCTTGGGGGCCGATGGCGGGCTCGACGCCGCCGACAACAAGTTTTTTCGGAGAGTCCAGAATTAAATATTCTAAAAGTCCACCGATGGTGTCATTGAGGCCGCCGACGGCGAGCACATCGGTTATCTCAACAGATACATTGAATGTGGATGATTTTTGAAGGGACGCTTGGGCAACTCTTGAAACTCTTCTACAACTTTAAAAGAAACAGTTTGGAGGCCGAAAATGGGTATCTACTGGGGGGTCCGATGGATTCTATGTTGTTTGTGGTGCCCATTAGAGTGTTGAGGGAAGTTAGTATTGTGAGGAATTCTTCAAGNTTCAGTTTGACTTCATCTTTTTTCAAAACCCAACTTTTTTAATGTCTTTCCGAAGCGGGCAACGGGATTTCAATTCCGATGACCGACAGCTTCTTACGGGCAAACCCCACACCAAAAATAGTGCCGACAGCTTCTGGCGACTCCNTACCAAAAATAGTGCCGACAACAGGTAATGGGTCAATCTCAAAAAGGAGCATCGAAAGTTAAGGACCGACCATGAAAGGGGTGAATCTGAAGGTAGTGACTAATTTGAAATGAGAATTGATATTTCTAAATAATTTGTTGTGTTGAATTTAAAGATATGTGGCATGTGAAAAGGTTGACTTTTTTTGAGGAAGATATGCAAAATTTTGTGGGATTTTGTGCAAAATGTGCAACTCCGCGGTGATGCAAAAAGTTAATGCAGGAAACGATAGTCGTGTTGCGCGAGCAAAGTGTAAGAAACTCTGAAATTGAGAGAATCCACTCAACAAATTTGTTTTCTTTTCTTGTTGTTTCTATCACATTTAATTTTCAAAAATATGTTTTTCAAATTTTAATTTTAGTTGGTTGATTTTTCTAAAGAGACTTTTCTTTTTAATTTAAATTTATCATAATTTATATTCTTCTCGTCATTTTTTCATTTGAAAGTTTCTTTTTTATCATTAAATGTTTGTTGTTTTATTCTTTATTCATTGCAGTTGCGAACCAACACATGGTTCAATGGATTTTATCCATCTCAACGAGAAGGGCAATTGAACAATCAGACAATTTTTTTGAAATGAATTTCATTAATGTGCTTCAATAAAATGTTACAAATGAAAAGTAGGCCAATGCCTCAAATAGAGTACAATATGCAAACTGCATGATGGTACATTCAGAATGTGTCATGTCGAGTACATATCATGGAATGATCATGTCTGATACCTATCATATCTGTAATATAGTAGAGAAGAAAGAGAGACCCTCTGAATATTTGTCCCCTTGCTTAGTGATCTGGTGATCAAGCTGCCTTCTGAGCCATGTTCTAGGACAAGAGTTCCCTTCACGTGAGCCTAGAGGTGCAACCTTCTCATAGCTCATATGGTAGCAGTTCTTTTAGTTCAGGATCCGGCTGAAATCCAAATGGTATTTTTTTGTTGTCCATCCATCAGAAAGTCACAGAAACCATAGGGCGTTGTACTCCGGGAATGCAGTGCTTGGCGATGTTTGCACTGTTGCCTTTTAGAACAAGAACTGAACCTACTAGCAAGGGAATCCCTATAGATCCTTGGAACTCACTGGGGCCGATGGCATCAATTTCCTTCCCAAAGAGAATATTGCTTTCACTCATTAATGAGACTGTGTAGAACGGTCTTACAAAATCATAATGATCAATGTGAGGAGGTATGCAGTCTCCCTCATCATATATGTTAACGATGCAACTGTTTGGAATACAGTCGATTGGTAGTATGTTCCATCGAACCATTTGTTTAATCATCCATTTGATCATCGGGGGCAGCGAATCCACTTGATCGTACCTGAGAATCCTGGGAGGATTTCCTTGCCTGTCTTTCATGAAATTGTAGCAGCATCTGCATTGTATTGTGATGCTTCCCTTTCCACTCATCCATTTCTTTAGCTCAGAGTAGGTTCTTTCCATGAGCAAGCCTGCTCGTCCTCTGTCTTATAAGTTAAAGATACAATCCAGAATTCTTTGTTCATATTTTTTTGAGAAGACCCTGATATACAATTCCAGTCCTTCCAAGATATTGACGAGTTCTCCACGGACATCTTTGTAGAAATCAAAGCTTCTTTTGTTGACTTTACTGATTTTAATACTCTGTTGTGCGGAGGACAGGCGGCTGGCGTAGACATTTCCTCATTTCATTATGGACAGGAATCTAGACTGGTGTCGGTGTTACCTCTGACGGGATGTATGACTCAGCGTCCATCGAAACATATGGCTCAGTATACCATGGGTCATATTGTTCTATATTGGGACGTATGCCCCCTCCATCTAGAAATTGCTGGTCTGAGATTGATCTTCCTTAGAGGCATATTCTTTAAGAGTGCTAAAATGCTCCAAGTGCAGGACATTACAGTCTGGACATTCGACAAAAGCTCCTGTAGCTGACGTTTGTGGCGGTATTTCAATGTTAAAAGTAGGGCAACCAGCACAAAGGTCATCCAAGGCTGGCGGTACTTCTGGCTCTTGAACATACCCAAGCTCCTCATCTGTGGTGGGCAGGCTG
This sequence comes from Phalaenopsis hybrid cultivar, assembly GCA_002079205.1. Classification (NCBI taxonomy): domain Eukaryota; kingdom Viridiplantae; phylum Streptophyta; class Magnoliopsida; order Asparagales; family Orchidaceae; genus Phalaenopsis; species Phalaenopsis hybrid cultivar. The sequence goes on from JXCR01147372.1 coordinate 656,935, forward strand.
GAAGAAGTTTCCTTCATATCCAAATTATAGATGTGTCCCTCTAGAATGAGGATGAGTTGGGTTTCTATTTGTTGTTGACGTCTCTTTTCTTCTCTTAACAGAGCTCTGTGCTTATGATGGTTGGCATTTCTTGGTTGATTCCTCCATAGCGAAGCGAATGGTATCCTACCTTTATTAGCAGCAACCAAGTTTCTAGCCAGAGTGGCTACTATGGATGGTAGAAGGCTAGTTCCTTCCATGGGATCATGTTATCTTATCACCTCTTTCCCTTTCAGCGAGGGATTGCTTTTGGATATGAATTTCATAAGTGAGGGCAGTCCTTCCTTTTCTTGTCCACTGCTACATCCATTAGTGGACCTTCGTAGCCCATGTTGATTTCATTGAACTCCTTGTCGAAGTCAATAATGCCACCTTGTGGTGATATCTCCTCATTAAGCACGAGGTTCCAGCCAACCTTGAAGGCGAAGACCAGCTTCTGACCTGACATTTTTCTGCAGACGATAGAAAAAACATCAACGAGCTGAAACTTAGCGTGAACAAGAACAAAATAGAGTTTTTGAGTTAGAGGAAATTTTAATTTATTTTGGTGAAAAAGTTATTCATTTATGTATTTATTTTGTTTAATTTAGTAGAATATTAAATTTAAACATAAAGGTAGAAAAGGGAATTACAGTGTGTAATTTTCCAAATTCTTGATTAAATTGAGGTTAATTACAAAATTCTTGGACCTGGTCATAGACGTTTGGCCACATAGATAACCCCCAGAAGAATCAAAAGTTTCCAACTTTCAAATCAAGTGGTGATAAGGAACGCCAGGTAATGTAGTATGTTTTCAAGTATCGTCTGTTGATTGGCAGCATGGGTCTTTTGCCCTGGAAGTCTACTAACTGGTAGGCTCCTCGTATGTAGACCTTTTCAACAACAAATGGTCTCTCTCAAGTTGGTTTGAATTTTCCACCTATTTTGTGGTGTGAAGGAAGAGGCCTTTTGAGTACAAGGATGGGTCGCCAACTTTAAATGTCCTAGGGCGACCAATTTGTCGTGAGCTTGCACCATCTTTTCCTGATAAAGCTCCAAATGTTGTTGTTCTTCAAGCCGTTTTTCTTTAAGATTCTCTAGTTCTTCAAGTCTGAGCTTTGCACTTTCCTCTTTTGTAAGTTGATTAGTGACTACGACTCTGAGAGATGGCATCTGAATTTCTAGTGGCAGTACGACTTCGGACCCTTACACGAGCATGTAAGGTGTACACTGAGTGGGAGTCCTTAATGTTGTCTGGTAGGCTTACAAAGCCTCTAGCTATTTTTTGTGCCAATCTCTTTTATTTTCATATAGTGTTTTCTTTAAAATCTGTACCAATGTCTTATTGAAGGTCTCAACCAATCCATTTGCTCTAGGATAGTAAATTGTAGAGTATCTTCAATCTATTCTGTGTCATTTGACAAAGTTATTGATTTTTGTACTTTTGAATGTCGTCACGTTGTTGGAGATTACTCTGCATGGTACACTGAAATGGTAGATGATTTGGCTTCTTTAGAATTGGAGGGCGTGCTTTGTTGTAACCTATTGTAGCGGTACTGCCTCTGCCCATTTAAAGAAGTAATCTGTAGCGGCGAGAATAAATTTGTGTCCTTTAGAAGATGAAGGGTCTATCAGACCTATTATGTCCGTGCTCCAACACTCGAATTTCCATGAAGCAAAATTTGGGAGTGGCACATTCGGAGGTTGCTACAAGACCACCCCATGCACTTGACACTGGTGACATTTTTTGGTTGTCTCCATGCAGTTGGACATTATTGCTGGCAAATAATATTCGAGTCTTTTGATCTTCATTATCATCTTTGCCCTGACTGGTGAGCGCCACATAATTTGACATGTACTTATTTGACAATATTTTGTGCCTCGGCTCTACTTAAGAACTGTAGCCACATCTGATTGAACAATCCTCTGTAGAGGACATCACCTACTAGAGCATATGACATAGCCCTTTTTGTGATGTGATGTGCTTCAAACTTGCCTTCTGGTAGCTTTTCATCCTGCAAATATTTGATTAATAGTTTACTCCAATCTTTATTGATATTTGCAACCGTATTTATTATTTCTTCTTTTCCGAGCTAGTGTAGATTGTTGAGGTCTATTCAAGACAGAACTTGTCTTCATTGTACTATGATTTCAATGAAATCCTCCGACGAACATGCCAGCTCCTTAGCAAGTTTTGCTAGAGCATCGACATGGGCATTATCTCCCCTAGGAATCCGGTAGAAAGTCACGTAGGGGATTTGCTCCAGTAGCTTCATCGCATATCGGTGATATTCTGTTAGTCTTGGTTTTAGAATTTTGTATTGTCCAACGACTTATTGGATGACTAGTTGAGAGTCACCGTAGATGGCAATGTCTATTATGTCCATTGAGATTGTCAACTCCAATCTGATGATTAAGGCTTCATACTCTGTTTCATTGTTGGTGCACGGCTCTGTCAAGTGATATGAGAACCTCATAATACCTTTATCTGGCATGATAAAGATCAAATCGATACCTACTTTGCCTGGTATAACTGTGTCTGAGCCTTTGTCATTTCTGGTTGATAAAGCACCGTCAAAGTACATTTCCCAGCATTGTTCACTAGAAAATTCCATTTGTAGTACTTGTTCATCTTGTAGTTCGTTGTTGAGAAGGGACCCAGCTCGCAGTGGGTGTGTAGCGAGAAATTCAGCTAGAATTTGTCCTTTGATAGCACGAAGGGGAACAAAAGTTATATCAAATTGTAATAAAATCATTGACTATCTTGCTAGATGCCCGAAGAGTGTTGGTCGGGTCATCAAATATTGCAATGGATTAACTTTTGAGATCAGGGTTATCCAATGAGAAAGCATGTAGTGTCTAAGCTTTTGGGCGAAAAAAATTAGTGTCAGACAATGCTTCTCAATAGGTGGATACCTTATCTCTGTCGGTATTATAAGACGACTTAAGTTGTGGAGTGTGTTTTCTTTACCCTCATCATTGACTTGGGCTAAGAGGGCTCCAAGAGAGTCATCTAAGGTCACGGTATAAAATATCAAAGGTTTCCCTGCGATCGGGGCTGCCAAAACAGCAGATGTCATTATATACTATTTAACGTCCTCAAAGGCCCGCTGACATTTCTCTTCCCAAATGAATTTGGCATCCTTTTTAATTAATGTCGAGAATGACTGACACCTACTTGAGAGATTAGAGATAAAGCGTCTCAGATATGCCAACTTCCCTTGGAAGGAACGTAATTGTTTCAAAGTTTAGGAGGAGGCATTTCCAAGATGGCTTTAATCATATCCGGGTTGATCTCGATTCCTAGATAGCGAACAACGAATCCTATAAATTTCCCGGAGGTAACGCCAAAAGCTCACTTTAAGGGATTCATTTTAAGGTCATATCGTTGTAAGCGTTTGAACACGATCCTCAAATCATACAAATGGTCTATTTTTCATTTACTTTTGATGACCAAATCATCCACGTAGCATTCTACTTGGTTGTGAATGAGGTCGTCAAAAATCTTCGTCATTGCTTATTGGTATGTAGCTCCAGTGTTCTTTAACCCAAACGACATTACTGTGTAACAGAAAATTTCAATTGGTGTTTTGAAGGTTGTGAGGGCTGCATCTCCTGGAGTCATCTTGATTTGGTTGTATCCTGACGATCCATCCATGAAGGAGAAAATTTTGTGTGTCGAGGCAATGTCCACCATCATCTCTAGTATTGGCAGCAGGAACTCATCTCTTAGACATGCTTTATTTAGATCTCTAAAGTCGACACAGACACGTATATGTCCCTTTTTCTTCTTGACTGAAAAAAAGTTAGCTAACCATGTGGGGTACTACTCTTCTTTCACAAACTTTGTGTCTATTAGTTTCCTTACCTCGGCGATTGTTTGTTGCTCTATTTCGAGGTGCATTCATTTGGTGGCTTGTTTATAGGAGTCATATCTTTGTCCACCTCAAGTTTATGAATTGCTACTTCTGCTGATAGTCCTGGCTTTTCATCATAACTCCAGGTGAAGCAACTTTGAATTCTGTTAACAATTTGATTAATTCTGAAGATTCTTCATCGTTGAGTGAAAAACTTATAAATGTAGGTTGAAGTTGTTCTTCAGTCCCGAGGTTAATTTCCTTTAACTCATTGACAGTTGACTTGATTTTCTCCTCAAATTCTGGCAGAGAATCTTCTATTGGTTGATCATTAGAGTCATCCTCTACATCAAGGCAATCCTCTCCTGATTTACTAGTAACAATCATGCAAAATTTTTAATCATCAACTGGTCCCACTGTACCAAATCCGAGACCCTCTTTCGAGTTTGGAGTTTGAATTTTAACACTCCATAATTTTTCAAAAATTTTTACTTTACCTCTTGGCATTTGTTTTGACAAATGTCCTTGTTCAATTAACTTTTGTACATAAGGCAAAAAGTAACCAAAAGGTTTTTATTAATTCATTAGGATCATCATCTAAATTTACGTGATTTTCAAGATTAGTAGAAGCACGGTAAAATTTGATCGGCTTTGAACCAATACTACGAACTTCCTTGACCTCTAAACTCTCGACCATTTGAGGGAGGATCGGAGCAAGGGTCATAGTATTCACATTGTGGTTTATCCAATCATACATTGTTTCATATTCACTTTCTCCGTATCTTCTAAGGATATTTTGTACTGAGGTTTCTTCTATTTTATCATCATTATTTCATCTTCAGAACTGCCTTCATCACCAATGTTGATAGTTGGCCTAGTCCGCTCAACAATTAGATTGGTTCTTCCTCGTCCACGTCCCTGACCTTAACCTTGGGTGTGCGAACCAAAATAAGCTCCACCAATTTGATGTAGAAAGGTGGAGAATGATCGTTGAAGTGGAGTTGAATGACCTCCTTTTCTGATTTTTCTGAATCTTCATTTTTGTTTGTCAGAATCTCGCGCGAGAAGGCAGTTTTCTTTGGTGGCGCGTAGTAGGCAGCATCTTCATGAATACCGACTTCATGAGCTGAAAACGGTTGTAGATCTCCTTTGATGCAGTATTCTTTTCCTTCTTTGTAGTATTTGATGCACTGATGTAGAGATGATGAAACCATTTTGTGTTCATGAATCCACAGTCGACCAAGTAGAGCGTTAAAAGAGGTCTTGGCGTCGATGATATGAAATTTAGCGGTTGTTGCTAATTCTCCGATCTTCAGAAGTAATGTGATCAATCCAAGGGTTCTTTCTCCTTTTTGGTTAAATCCTCTTAGCATCATTTTGTCGGCCGTAAGCTCTTGGGCTTCGATTTCCAAATAGGCCAATGTCCATAGGCTCATCAAGTTAAGAGATGCTCCTGAATCTACCAGAACTCTGGATAATACGAATCTACTGATGTTGATGGAGATGTAGAGTGGTCGATTGTGGTCAGTGGTACCAAGTAGCAAATCTTCATCTGTGAAGGTTACCCCTGACTGTTTTTTCAACGAGCAAACTTCATCTGAGGATGTGCTGGCCAACTAAACTAGACAAATCTCTGGGTCAAGAAAAGCTGTAACCAGAGCTTCTCTCATCTCCTTTGATAGGATCAGAGTGTCGTAAATGCTTAATCGGGTCGGCAACTTTTAAGATGAGCTAGCACATTGTAATCCAATTTGTATGACCTTCCACTTCTCTCTTGACTGTGTGGTTCTTCCATTGACGGAGGTGGAGGTAATTCCTCTCGAGTTATTATTTATTTTCCTATATCTGCAGGAGCTATCCTTGGGGGCAATACTTTCCCACTTTTTAATTTTATTTCCAAAATATCTTCTTCTTTTGTATCCTTGTTGAATCATCCAGTGTTTCTTCTTTGTCAGAAAGATCTAAGTTGAGGGTGAGTGGTGTGCCGTGGTTCGAGGATTGGCTCCTCATTCCCGGTGCTGTCGTAAGCGGTATTGTTGATGTCTTCTTTGGTATTGTTAGAGAGTTCATCGGACTCAAGTATGATTTGAGGATCATTTTGGGAATCAAGATTTGAGTTATATTGGTCACAATCGATTACGTTATCACTAGAAATAGTTAAAATGTAGCCAAAATCAAGATCATTATATTCATCAGCCCTTGGATGGGTAAAAAGATAATCATACAAAGTCAGGGGTTCGAGGATTTTCTTCCCCAAATCTGAGGCAACCAATCTAGTAGAGGCAGCCCCTATCCTACCCCCGTGCTATCAATCTTCATGATGGTGTTCTTCTTTTTCTTTGACTTTGATGATGACGGCTCTGATGGTGAAAGATTCATCTCGAGCTTGGTGGGCTGAAGACTCTGAGGGGTAGTTTGCTTTGAAGTGTTCTGGATTTGATTTAACATCTTCTTGGATGATTTGCTCCAAACTGTATCCCATCCATCTTTTCCGGCATGTGTGGAATATTGTTTTGATGAATCTTGTATTTGGTTTAGGACCCTCTTAAGCTCATTCCAAGTTGTACTCCATCCATTTTTTCCAGCATACGGATCAATCGGAGAGATTGGCTCTGTCGAAATCATATTTATGGAACCTTTTTTAGGTTCTTTTAAATTCTCTTTCAGGATCATTATATTTCCTTCTTTGAGGATTTTTTTGAGCTAATCCTTAAAGATGAAACATTCTTCGATTGTATGTCCCAGTAATCTGTGATATGGACAATAATTTGGTTGATCCTTCTTATCGACCTCTTCGGGTTTCTTTGGGTCTGGTAGTTTGAACTCGGGCTTCTTCATCAAACTTCTGAATATTTTAGATATAGCTTCATCTTTGAAAGAGTACGTTGTCGTTCTGTCAGAGATATTATTTTATTCTGAGATGATCCTCCTTGAGGCGGTCGCTGGTTAGACTGACTATTCTGTTTTAGGCCTGTTGTGACAAAGATTGACGATGAGTTTCTGCATATATCTTTATCGGTAGTTTTCCTTTATAAACAGTTACAACTATTCTGGATTTCTTTTCAAACATTCTGTTTGCCTTTGATTTCTCGTGAGAATCCATATGTTTGATTTCTTCTTGAAGACTGCAAGGCTTGCTGAATAGCTTCTCGAAGGATTTGATGGTGAGTCCCTTGAGTATGAAAGCTACTGGTCCATGAATTCTTTTGAGTAGGATCTCAATTACATGATGTTCTGGTAGCTGAGGTTCACACTTCATACTAAGGTTTCTCCACCTCAAGATGTAATCCACCAAAGTCTCGTTGGTTTTTATTTCTCCATCATGAGTTCTCCTATGGAAACATGATGTTAAGCTCTAGCGAATCTCTTTATAAATAATTGTTCCAACTTGATGAATGTTTTAACCGATCCATTAGTTAAATCGACATACCAATCAAAAGTAACTCCTGATAGGCTGATGATGAACTGTTGATATAGTAATGCTTCGTTATTTCTTGTGTTGCCACAACTGGCTCGGAAGTGTGTTAGGTACTGTCTGGGATTCCCGGTCCCATCAAATATCTTGAAGTTTGGGAATACAAAACCCTTAGGAAGAGGTACGACATCAAACTTTTTCGGGTAAGGTCTACCTTTTAGAATCAATGCACCACCCTTAGATTAGGTTAAGGCATCCCAAACCTGCTCAACCATCTGTTTGAATTCTTTCTCTGGCATGGCACTTGATGGAGAATCTTTCTTCGGTTGCTCATCCCTGCTTGCTGAGGCAACTTCTCTTCTTTCATCTGTAATATGTATGATTTCTAGTTGGTTAATCTTTGGCCATGACCACTTGTGATTGCCCTTGAGTTGTGGTCATAGTGGTCATAGTGGTCATGGCGGTGGCCATCTCTTCTATCCTTTTCTCCAATAGGCTGACTTGCTCATCCCTTAGGAGGATAGCCCTGCATAGCTCATCTACAACGTTCTGTTCAGTAGAAGGTTGAACGTCGCACGTATATGTAGTGGCCCTGGTCTTAATAACATGGACATCCATGGAATCTTTTTTGAGGTAATCATTATAGATTAAATTTTCATCATCATCATTGATAGAAACTCCATGTTCCTGAGCCAACACAGAAATCTCGACTCTTAGCTTTCAACTTTTTCTTCAATTATCAATTCTTGAATTTTCTTAAGATCTAGAGGACCCTCCTTGACATCCTCCTCTTGTTCTTCCATTTCACTGGCAATTGCTGCGACGATGTCAGATACTTCAGAGCCTGGCTTCATTCTATGATCTTACCCTGCGGGTTCACTGGACTGTATCGGTTCAGCAACCTTGGGTATCCATACTTTCCTCTTTAACATTGATGTCTCAGGATAGAGTGTCCTAACAACAACATCGATATGTCGAGGAATAGTATGCTCCCCATGGTGAAGACTATCTACAGTATCGGGTAATCTATTTATCTATTCCTTTAAAATTTTAGGAACATCCTTATAGTGGGTGATTGGTAGGATTCTCAGACACAGTCTTGACTTTACTGGTCGACAAGCTATGGTCCTGGTAGCGGTAGAATCTGTGGTGACAATAGCAGCGTCGACTCTTGAACAAATAAAAATATGTTAAGATTTTCATACCTATTTTATACTAATATTAATGATATTGCACTTTAAAGAAGGGTATTTTTGATGTTTTGTTGCAGGTATGTTGAATTATGGTCATTGGAGCAAAAAGATGCAAAAAAGATCAAATTTGGAGCAAAAAGGACCAAAATATGCAGATTTGAACTCGAAGGCAAGCCCAACGGCGCCGACGGTGGGTTTTTCCCNAAGGGACAAAAATATGAAGATTTGATCTTGGGGGCCGATGGTGGGCTCGACGCCGCCGACAACGAGTTTTTTCGGAGAGTCCAGAATTAAATATTCTAAAAGGCCACCGACGGTGCCATTGAGGCTGCCAACGGCGAGCACATCGGTTATCTCAACAGATACATTGAATGTGGATGATTTTTGAAGGGACGCTTGGGCAACTCTTGAAAACTCTTCTACAACTTTAAAAGAAACAATTTGGAGGCCGAAAATGGGTATCTACTGGGGGGTCTGATGGATTCTATGTTGTTTGTGGTGCCCATTAGAGTGTTGAGGGAAGTTAGTATTGTGAGGAATTCTTTGAGAGATTGTAAGAGTGGAAGGAAAGTGAGAGATTTCTTCCTCCTTACCGCTTCGAAGGAGAATTCTGTGTGTTGTAAAGAAAGGAAGAGATTCAGAGGAACTTCGAGGAGTTTGCTTCGAGAGGAATTAGAGATAAGTTGTGTTTACTTATTGAAGTTTGTATGATTTTGCTTTTATATATAAATTCCAAGTTTTGTCGTATCTTATCTATGAATTCTGAGTAGTTTTCTCTGTCTTTCTCCTTGTCTTGAGATTTTGTGAAATGGTGATTAGAATGTTGTATGACTTTGCTTTTATATATAAGTTCTAAGTTTTTTCGTATCTTCTCCATGAGTTCTGCCATGAGTTCTAAGTAGTTTTCTCTGTCTTTCTCCTTATCTTGAGATTTTGTGAAATGGTGATTTGTAATGGTTGAGCCGAGAATGTAAATATACTTGTTAGGATCTTTTCACTTCAATCTTAAATTACTTTCAATCTGGCCAATTGATTTGTTAAAATATGTTTTGGATGATCTTTTCACTTCAATTTTAATTTACTTTCAATCTTTCCAATTGATTTGTTAAAATATTTTAAGTTTTACAACTAAGGTGAAGATTGCATCCAAGATTTAGGGAGGTCAAAGTCCTTGAAAGTTGGGTGCAAATAAATAGGGAAATAAANTTTAATTTACTTTCAATCTTGCCAATTGATTTGTTAAATTATTTTAAGTTTTACAACTAAGGTTAAGATTGCATCCAAGATTTAGGGAGGTCAAAGTCCTTGAAAGTTGGGTGCAAATAAATAGGGAAATAAATTATCGGGTGTAAAATTGGAGATTTTAGAGTGATAGACTAAAATCCCCAATTCGGTCCTATCGTTTGGGTGATTATCGGGCATAGAATTAGAGATTTTAGAGTGACAGATTAAAATCCTCAATTCAGTCCTATTGTTTAGGTGTTGAAGTGTAGATGTTAGCCCTTAGGCGAGGGGAACGTGGGAGCTCCAAAGTGAGAGTCGGTATCCNAAAGTGTAGATGTTAGCCCTTAGGCGAGGGGAACGTGGGAGCTCCAAAGTGAGAGTCGGTATCNTTCAAAGACCCAACTTTTTAAACGTCCTTCCGAAGTGGGCAACGGGATTTCAATTCCGAGAACCGACAGCTTCTTACGGATAAACCCCACACCAAAAATAGTGCCGACACACTAACATACCCTTTTTAAGAGCCTTCACTTACATTATTCTCAAATTGAATAATAAATGATAACCACCCTACTCTTACAGATAATTGAAACATCACTATTCATTGAACACTAGAAGTATTTACACGATGGATTATTAAGCAACATAATAAGTTTAAATGAGCTTGAGACTTTTCACAAGGCGGTGAGAGGGAAGCATGAACCTGCTTCTTCCTCCCAACCTTATGGATACCTCGGAGGTCTACTAAACTCACTATGTTTGCTTAATAAAATCATCTTTAATCAAATTAATAGGGACCCACCAAGGTATGAGTTAAGAATGGATAGATCACCAAAACCCTTTCTTTTTCTCGCTTTACATAAAATGCCCTTACATGCATTTTTTTAGTTTTAGTTGGAGATGACGGGAAGACCATCCATGTACGTTGTTATTGTGATTTATATACCTGCATTTTTTTTGTTTCCCGTACTTTACTTTTTAGTATGTTCATGTACTTACTCACTTGCATGAATAACCAAAATACAAACTTGCATGCTAAACAATGATGCCACCCTGCATGAAAACCAAAACTTCTAGGATAGCCACAAAACTAAAATCGAAACCAAAATTAAAATAAATCAAGATAAAATTCACCACAACAACATTCAAAATATAAAACAACTCAAAATTTAAGCACAAACATCACAAAAACAACAATTGAAACTAAATAAAGATGTCTCTATCGAATGAAAGGGAATCCCTCGGAGGAGGTAACCTACGGTTGCTAATGAGGCTTCTCGCAGTCTAAATGAAATTATGGAACACATTAACTTGGGTTTAGAAAATTCATTTGGACTAAGTGAATCCAAAAGAAAATAGTGGTACTGAAACGAGGGAATCGTAGGATCCTAACCAGTGTCGCTCTAATCAACTTTAATAAGTCTTATAATATTTAAAGAACTTTAGCCATAGGGCCACCTGATTTGACATCATAACCTGAAACTTTAGTAAACTTAAACTTTTCATGGCAAGGAGCTTAGAGCAAGCTTTGTGGGCAGCATGACCATCTTCAACAGCAAGAGGAACTACAACAGCTTATCCTTCCTTAGAATTAAACAATAAAGCCATAGGATTTCAAGGTTTTCTATCCAGTACAACATAAATCCTCAACTCATCTTTAGACCTTTATATAGTTCTGTTGTACAACAAAAGCCCTAACTCATCTTAGGATTTTGAGGTTGTCGTTTGTCACGAGTTAAACACTCACATCTCTCAGGCTATTTATGTGATCGTTTCACACAAACATAAGCCCTAAATAAATAAAATTGACAGGATGAAACATTTAAATAATTTTTACCCAAAATTGAAGCCAAATAATAGGATAGACTAAGAAGTCACTGAGGTTCTCCACCGGATCTATGACATCCCCTAGTTCTTGCTCTTTTGGACTCTACAACAAAATGTTCCAAATTTGAGTCATTCTCATTTCACACCTCTTTGTCTGATTTCGTTGAAAAGTCTTATCCTTTTGACATCTTTTGAAGATAATATTTCCTTATTTTTATCAATAATTTTCTTAGGTGACTTTGGTTATCTAGGATGTAATTAAATATAGGGGCTTGCCCTTATAGGAAGCTTGTCCGAACCAAGCTTAATATAAACCCTATTTATTCCTTCATATTAAATAGGAGAAATTGTCAGCAAATAAACGATTTTGCAAACCAAATGGATGTCATATATTTCTTAGTTTATTTGATCGAGCCTCATCCTCAAGTCTTGTGTNCATTTGACTTCATCGTTTTCAAAACTAATTTTTTTTTAAAATGTCCTTCTGAAGCGGGCAACGAGATTTCAATTCCGATGGCCGACAGCTTCTTACGGGCAAACCCTATACCAAAAATAGTCCCGACAGCTTCTTACGGGCAAACCCCACACCAAAAATAGTGCCGACAATGTCATTTTCCTATCATCTAACTGAACAGTGTACAAATAATGAAGCTGAATATGAGGCACTCATAATCAGTTTAAATTTCACAATACCATTAGACATTAAACATATCAACATTTACGAGGACTCTGAACTGATCATTAATCCGATTAGCAGGAAAATATAGAATTTTGAAACCACGACTGGAACAATATTTCCATTATGCCATGAAATTACTTCAACAAATTACTAATGTGACATTTTTCTTGACTCCAAGACAAAATAATTCTTTAGCAGAAGCTTTAACCAAACATGTAAAAGAATTCTTTTTTCCAGAACAAGAAAATATCCCAATTTTTATAAAAGGATGACTAGTTCTTTCCCTAATTGATATTAATAATCTCCACATACATGAGAAAGATGAGACGATAACGACCATTGATAGTGAGAAAGGTGATTGGCGACAACCAATTATCAAATATTTACAACTGGGAATTTGTCATAAAATAATTTTTTAGCAACACAAGTTAAACAATATGAAAATGAAAATGAAAATAATATTAAAAGAATGTCACATCAATCAGAAGTTTTGAAAATAATATTAAAAGAATGACAAGAAATAAATATGCTTTGATAAATAATATTCTTGATCGTCGATCCTTCAACTAGATTTGGTTAAGATGTTTAAGCTAATCTGAAGCCCAAGAGATTGTTAAAGAAATGCACTCAAGTTTGTGTGGTGTACATCAATCATGGCCCAAAATGAAAATGAAAATTAAAAGAATGGAATATTATTGGCCAAAAATGATGACTGACTTCCTTGAAATTGTGAAGAAATGTCATCAATGCCAAGTTCATGAAGTGATTTTACATCAACTGCCAAATGTATTACATCCAACAATTGCATCTTGGCCATTTGAATGTTGGGGCACGAATATAGTGGGCCCTATAAATCCTCCATCATCTAATGGACATCAATTTATATTGGTTGCTACAGATTATTTCTCTAAATGGGCAGAAGCAGTGCCGCTTTGAGAAGTCAAATCAGAATAGGTTATTCAATTCTTTAAAACACATATCGTTTATAAATTTGGAGTTCCTTGAAGGGTCATCTTAGATAATGGATTGGCTTTTAAAAATACAAAAATGAACAATTTCGTACAAAGACATGGGATAAACTGGCAATATTCAACAATCTATTATTCTAAAGCCAATGGTCTAGTTGAAGCTTTCAATGAAATGTTGGTTCAGATTTTAAAAAAAACATTAGCTAACACCCCAAGACAATGGCATGAAAAATTGATTGAAGCTTTATGAGCTTACATAACTACATATCGAACACCAACAAGATCAACACCGTTTGCTTTGGTATATGGTTATGAGGTTGTACTTCCACTTGAAGTTCAAATTCCTTCCCTTAGGGTAGTAATCGCTAATAAAATAACAGAAGAAGAAAATGTGAAATTGCGACTTGAGGAACTTGAAAGCACGGGAGGAAAACATCTACAAGCCTAATAAAATTTAGAACTATATCAAGCTAAGATGGTGTGAGACCATGATTAATTGGTTCGTCCAAGAACATTTTTGATTTGGGATTTAAACTTAATACTTTGAAGACCTATCCTTGCTCAACGAAAAATAAAAGGGAAACTTGAACCAATAAGGGAAGGCCCATATGCTATTGAAAAGACATATTTAGGAGGATCTTATCAGTTGATTGACTGTAAAGGAGAAAGAACTATATCCCCAATTAATGGGAGGTATTTGAAAAAATTTTATGCGAGATGAAAAATAATGACTTGTTTTGTAAACTGGGAAAGAATAAAATTTTAAATTCATCCTCATGGTACAATATTTGACTTTTGTATCTTATGAGCTATGATACGCCTAAAATATATAGTATTTTAGACACATTTTTATACCTATTTTTGAGATATTGAGCTTTAATGGAATGTATTTTAGTGTTTTTCTTTTAGGTACAAGTAAAAAGGTGAAAATGCTTAAAGGAGTTAAAAAGGATCAAATTTGGAGTAAATAGGTGGAAAATGTGCAAAAGTGTTTTGGCGCCTAAGCGCCAGATTCGACGCTTACACGCTTGGTAAACAGAGCAGGCTGCGCCTAAGCGCTAGAGGCCCCTCACTTAAGTGCCAGTAACAGTTATTGGATGAGTAAATTTGGTTTTTGTGAATTTTGAAGACGTTTTTGAGGCACCTATTGGCTTAATAGGTGGTTACAACCACCATGGACAAAAATTATTGTGAAGGGATGCATCTCTTGGGGAAATACATCGGATCAAGACACATTTGGAAGAGATACCAAGGAACCTTTTGGAGAATTATAAAGAAGGAAGATTGGGACTTTGAAACAGGTCCTGAAAGTATTGGGAAAGTTTTGAAAGTTCAAAAATTAAGGAGTTAGTTAGAGAGATTTTCAGGAACCACATATTTATCCTCTTTTTTATTTTAGTTTTATATTGAGAGTGCTATAAAAGAGAGAAGATTCAAAGGAACTTCAAGAGTTTGGCAGAGGATTTGAGAAAAGTTCTTATTTTTTGTTTTAGACTACTTTTAATTTTAATTGAGACTTGTTGGTTTGAAAATGATTTTTAATTTTAAACTAAAGTGTGGTTTTCTTTTCTCTATGGATTCTGAGTAGTTTTCTTTATCTTTCTTATTAAAATGAAAAGTAATTAAGTGTTGGATGAAAGTTGAGGAGAGTATTGATCTATAGTTTTTGAAGAAGTTGTGATGTTTTAAATCCATGTACTTCATTTACCTCTTGATTTGACCAATCCAGATGTTATAATTTTATTGTGAGAACCTGTAAGGTTTGGGCTGGTATTGTTTCAATCAACAATTGGAAAGAATCATAAGAGGTTGTATGAATGAGAATGTAGTTTATATGATTGAGTGTAAATAAATAGGAAAATATTAATTGAAGGCTGTAGAGTTAGAGGACTTTAAAGTGACTGGTTAAAGCCCCAACCTTGGTTTGTTATTTTACATTCTGATATGAGATGTTATCCCCTAGGTGGAGGGAATTGAGGGAACTCTAGAGTGAGAGCTACTATCTTCCCTGCCTAGTCAGTCTTCAGAACTATNATTCTTCTAAACTATGAAAATTATGGGGTCAGTTTGACTTCATCTTTTTTAAAACTAAAAATTTTTTAAAACGTCCTTCCGAAGCGGGCAACGTGATTTCAATTCTGATGACCGACAGCTTCTTACGGGCAAACCGTCCTTCCGAAGCGGGCAACGGGATTTTAATTCCGATGACCGACAGCTTCTTACGGGCCCCACACCAAAAATAGTGCCGAAAATGGAATTGCCTTTTGGTTACTTTTCACCATGTGTACAAAAGTTAATTCAATAAGGACATTTGCAAAACAAATGTCAAAAGATAAGCTACAGCTTTTTGAAAAATTATGGAATGTTAAAAGTCAAACTCCCAACTCAAAAGAGGGCGGATTTGGTACAGTTAGGCCAGTCGATGATTCAGAATTTTGCATGATTGATGCTAGTGAATCAGAAGAGGATTGTCTTGATGTGGAGGATGACTTTACTAAACAGTTAATATAAGATGCTTCACCAAAATTTAAGGAAGATATCAAATCAAATATTGATGAATTGAAAGAAATTAACCTCGGGACAAAAGAGTAGCCCCAACCTACATTTATAAGTTCTCTAATCAAAGATGAATAATCTTTAGAGTTGACAAACTGTTAACAGGATTCAAAGATTTTTTTGCATAGAGTTATGATGAAATGTCAGGACTGTTAGTAGAAGTTGCAGTTCATAAACTCGGGGTAGACAAAGATATGACCCCAGTAAAATAATTTCCAAGAAGAATGTGCCTTGAAATAGTACAACAAGTCACTGCCAAGGTAACGAAGTTAATAGACGCTAACTTTGTAAGAGAAGAGCAATACCCCATATGGTTAGCTAACATTGTGCTGGTTAAGAAGAAAAATGGATAGATCTGCGTTTATGTCAACTTCAGGGATGTAAACAAAGCACGTTCAAAGGATGAATTTCCGTTGCCAATGCTAGAAATGATGGTGGATATCGCTTCAACACATAAAATTTTCTTTTTAAGGACAGATCATCAGGATACAACTAAATTAAAATGGCTTCTGAAGATGCAACACTTACAACATTCAAAACACCGATTGAAATTTTCTGTTACATAGCAATGCCATTTGGGTTGAAGAATGCTGGAGCAACATACCAACGAGCTATGATAAAGATTTTTTTATGATCTCATTCACAACCAAGTGGAATGCTACGTGGATGATTTGGTCATCAAAAGTAAACAAAAAATAGACCATTTGTACGATTTAAGGATTGTGTTCGAACAATTATGACACTATAATCTTAAGATGAATCCCTTAAAGTGCACCATCGGCGTTACCTCCAAAAAGTTTCTAGGATTCGTTATTCGTCATTGAGGAATTAAGATTGACCTGGATAAGATTAAAGCTATCTTAGAAATGCCTTCTCCCAAAATCTTCAAACAACTACGTTCCTTCTAAGGAAAGGTGGTATATCTGAGATGTTTTATTTCTAATCTATCAGGTAGGTTTCAGCCCTTCTCGGCATCAGCTAAAAAGGATGTCGAATTTGTTTGGGAAGAGAGATGTCAGAGGCCTTTGAGGTCATTAAACAATATTTAATGACACCTCCTGTTTTGGCAGCCCCATCCCGGGAAAGCCTTTAATACTTTATACTGCAGCCTTAGATGACTCTCTTGGAGCCCTCTTAGCCCAAGTCATGATGATGGTAAGGAAAATGTACTCTACTACTTGAGTCGTCATCTAATACTGACGGAGGTAAGGTATCTGCCTATTGAGAAACATTGTCTAGCTTTAATTTTTGCCACCCAAAAGCTCAAGTATTACATGCTTTCCCATAAGGTAACTCAAATTTCAAAAGTTAATCTATTGCAACATTTGATGACCAGAACAACACTCTCTAGAAGTCTAGCATGATGGTCGATGATTTTGTTGCAATTTGATATAACGTTTGTTCCCCTACATGCTATCAAGGGATAGATTTTAGCCGATTTTCTTGTTGCACACCCACGTCCAGCTAGTTCCCCTCTTAATGACAAACTTCCAGATGAATAGGTACTACAAATGGAAATCTCCTGTGTGCAATGCTGGGAGATGTACTTTGATGGAGCTTCATCAGCCAGAAAAGACAAAGGATTGAGAACAATTATACCAGGCAAAGCAGGAATTGGTCTGATCTTCATCACACTAGTTAAGGGCATGCTGAGATTCTCTTATCACCTTACAAAGTCATGCACCATAATGAATTCGAGTATGAAACGCTAATTATTGGGTTAGAGTTGTCAAACTCGATAGATAAAACAGATATTTTCATCTATGGTGATTCTCAACTCATCATTCAACAAGTCGCTGGACCGTACAAGATTTTGAAACCAAGGTTAAAAAAATACTGCCGGTACACCATGAAGCTGTTAGAGCAGATTCCTAATGTAACTTTCTACTAGATTCCTCAGGGAGATAATGCCCATGTTGACCTTTAGCAAAACTTAATTAGCATGTACCCCGGATGATTCTATTGAGATCACAGTACAAGGAAGACATGTTTTGTCTAAAATCGACTTTGAAACCTACACAAGCTCGAAAAAGAATTAAAAAATATTGCGGTTGCTGAAATCAACGAAGATTGGCTTAAGTCATTAATAGAATATTTGCAAACTGGAAAGCTATTAGAGGATAATCACATTACAAGAAGGGCAATGTCATACGCTTTAGTAGGTGATGTCCTCTACAGAAGATCATTTGATCAGATGTGGCTACGATTTTTAAGCAAAGCAGAAGCACAAAATATTGTCAAAGAAGTACATGCCAGATTGTGTGGTGCTCGCCAGCAGAGCCAAAGATGAACATAAAGATCAAGAGGTTCGGATATTATTGACCTGCAATGATGTCCCACTGCATGAATACAACCAAAATATGTCACCAGTGCCAAGTGCATGGGGTGGTGTAGCGCCAATCTCCAAATATGATACACCCAACCGTTGCTTCGTGGCCATTTGAGTGTTGGGGCACGGACATAATAGGTCCAATAGACCCTTCATCTTCTAAAGGACAAATTTATACTTGTCACTACAGATTAATTTTCCAAATAGGTAGAGGCAGTGTCGTTACAAGAGGTTACAACACAGCATGTCCTTCATCTTTTCAAAAGCCAAATCATCTACCATTTCAGAGTTTTGCACATAATAATTTTCAATAATGGGAAAACCTTCAAGAGCACAAAAATCAACAATTTCATCAAGCGGAGCGGGATAGACTGGAGATACTCTACGATCTACTAACCTAGGGGAAATGGCCTCGCTGAGGCCTTCAACAAGATACTGGTATAGATTTTGATGAAGACATTAGATGAAAAAAAAAGATTGGCATAGCAAACTATTAGAGGCCTTGTGGGCCTACCGAACAACGTTCAGGACTCCCACTCAGTGTACACCCTACATGCTCGTGTACGGGTCCAAGGCCGTACTGCCGCTGGAGGTTCAGGCACCGTCTCTTAGAGTCATTGTTGCAAATCAACTTACAATAAAAGAAAGTGCAAAACTCAGACTTGAAGAATTGGAAAGTCATGAAGGAAAATGACTAGAAGCACAACAACATCTAGAGATTTACCAGGCAAGGATGGTATAAGGTCATGACTAATTGGTCTGCCTAAGGATATTCAAAGTTGGTGATCTCATACTTATTCTCAAAAGGCCTCTTCTTGCATGCCGTAAGATATGTAGAAAATTTGAGCCAACATGGGAGGGAGCATTTGTCATAGAAAAGGTCTACGCAGAAGGAGCCTACCAGCTGGTGGATTTTCGAGATGAAAGACCCATGTTGCCAATCAACGAATGATACTTGAAGACATACTATGTAACTTGACATTGCTTGAATTGATATTTGGAAAATTTGATTGATATGGGGTTATTTATTTGATCAAACGTCTATGACCGGGTCCAAAAATTTTGTAATAAAATCAACCTCAATAAATGAAAATTTTTAAATTTACATGCTTCAATTTTCTCCTTTCTACCTTTACGCTTGATATTTTACTAAATTAAAAAATATATTTACATAAATAAATGATTTTCTCACCAACATAAACTAAAATTTTGCCTAATAAACACTTTGTTTTGTTTTTGTTCATGCTAAATTTTAGCGCACTGATGTTTTTCCTGTCGTTTGTAAAGAAAAAATGTCAGGATTGAGGCTTATTTTTGCTTTCAAAGATGGCTGAAATCTCGTGCTTAACGAGGAAAGGGTACTACAAGGTGGCATCATAAACTTTGACATGGATTTTGATCAAGTTGATGTACACTGCCATCGAGAAAAATAAGGGCTACCATCACATTTAAAGATTAGCACCAAGAAGGATTCCTCACTGAAGGGGAAGAAATATATAATGCAGCAAGATCCGATGGAAGGGACTAGTCGTCCTCCATCTATGATAACTGCACCGACCGGAGGTCTAGTCACTGCTGACAAGGGGAGACTGCCAGATGCATCGTTACAAAGGAAACAATGAAGAAACGCCAATTGCAAAACATAAAGCTTTCATATGTGAAGAAAGAAGATGCCAGAAGGAAGCAGACAACTTTCTTACCTTGATTCATGAGGGGAAAATCTATGATCCATGCAAGAAAGAGAATTCCTCCAGCTTGCTTACCATAGAGGATGAGTCCGAGTTCACTACAGGGCCAATGATACCAGAGGTTCCACATGATCTTTAGGCGGGTTACTCGACTTGCAACACCAAGATTCCCACACGGATACGAGCTACATGGGCATTTGTGGAATGTCCATACTGCAACGTCCTACACCGAGAATGTTACATGTCTACCGATGATGGATTTCAGCTCACAAATCATTGAATGAGGGAGCATCCTCGACAGCTGCCAATGATTACCATGGAAGAGTTCGACAAAATTAGTAAAGTAAAGAAAAGGGAATTTGAATTTTATGAAGAAGTTCAAGGAAGATTTGTAAATATACTAGAAGGCTTGGAGCTGTACACCAGAGTCTTCTCTAAAAGCGATGAAGGAAGCATTCTTGACTATATATTCGACCTAAGGGACAGGGGTCGAGCAGGAATTCTGATGGAAATGACCTTTTCTGAACCACAAAAATGGATGCGTGAAAAAAGGCAGAATCAGTATACAATGTGGTTGTTGTTATAACTTTACTAAGGACAGATAAGGAAATACCCTAGGATTTTAATACATGATGAGGTGGATCTTTTACCTCATATGATAAAATGGATGATCAAGAGGATGGTTCAATGGGGCATACTTCCAGCTGATTGTATTCCCAACAGCTGCATCATCAATATCTACGATGAAGGCCACTGCAATCTCTCGCATATAGACCATCATGATTTCATGAGACCTTTTTGTATGGTCTCTTTCATGAGTAAGAGCAATATCCCGTTCGGGAAAGAAATAGATGTCAATGGCCCCAACGAGTTCAAAGGATCCATGGAAGATCCGTTACCAATGGGTTCAGTACTAATTCTTAAAGGAAATGGAGCAGACATCGCCAAACCTTACATTCCAGGGGTACAACACCGCATGGTGTCTGTTCTTTCAGAAGGATGGATAGAAACAAAATTCTATATGGATTCCAACTGGATCCAAAATTAGAAGAGCTACAATTTTACAAGCTATGAGCGGGTTGCACCTCAAAGTACATGCAAAGGGAACTCTTCTCCTGGATCGTAGCTTAGTAGGTCAGCTCGATCGGGAGCTAACCCCACCGAGGATGGATATTCAAGGAATATCTTTTTGTACTACATTTTGACTTAACAGATATGATGATATATATATATATCAGATATGCTCAGCTTGTGATATGTACCCAACATGAGATATTTTCAGATGTAGTTTTGATGTGTTCAACATAATATACTTTTTGATGCTTCGGCCTATGTTTAATCTGTAACACCTGTTTGAAGCAAATTAATGAAATATCTTTCATAATTTAGTCTATTTGTGCAATTACCCTATTTGTACGATAAATTATGAGCCCCAAAACCATACGTTGGTTCTGAGCCACAATGAAAAAAGAAAAAACAATGAAAACTTTATAATAATAAAATTCAAATAAAATACTCTTTTGAAAAATCAACCAACAAAAATTGAATTTTGAAAACATATTTTGATAATTAAATGTGATAAAAAACAACAACAGAAAAAAAAAATTTGTTGAGTTGATTCTCTCGATTTTGAGGTCTCTTACACTTTGCTTGCGCAGCACGACTATCCTGGTCTGCACTAATTCTCTTCAGAATCCGAGCGGATTTTCACATTCTGCAAAAAATCTCACAAAATCCCACATAACTTTCTCACCAATGTTAACCTAATCACATGACACATATGTATGAATTCAACACCACAAATTCTCTACACTATTTTCATATTATTCTCAGGGACAGTACCGAGACGCTAATTCTTTTCCCGCTACCCCCTTAGGTGATGTGAGTCCCAGTGCTTTCCTCCCCAACATAGCAGATATTTCCCTTGTCATCATTTGTGTTGGATATGAGTCTCAGAGCTTTCCTCCCTAATGAGTCACATATCTTTGAGATCAGTATAAAACCCCCTTGAATGGAACACGTCATCCTTTTTTCAACCCTCGAGATTGGTATAAGACCCCCTTAAATGGAACACAACATCCTATTCTCAACCCTCAAGATTGGTAAGCCCCCTAGTATGGAACACTATTGACCTCACTTTTGGTTGAGGTCTAGAAATTTCTTTAGTATCCTAGGTCTAACCATAGGATTTTCCTATTGACTAGTCTTAGAAAACTAGAAAAGGTACCCCCACCATTAGAAATTCAAAACTCTTCTCTTTACTTAACTTGAAGTTTCACATATTAGTCTTAACCTCTAGCATATAGTAGGTAAGATCATTATGAGAGAATTCAAGAAGAGTTCTTATAGGGCTACTTGGCCTTAGGATTGACCTTGGATAATAGTTTGGAGTTAGGATACATGATATCCTCACAATATCCTGGCTAAAACCAATACATAAGATCTCAAAATGAGGGTTTTATTGATCCATAATTCATTTAGAATGGATAGCTATCCAATTCTATTTGAAATACTAATCTTGGGTCTTTTGCCCCAGACACCCCCAAATTACATAACTGCCCTTAAGACCTTCCTTTAACCCAAAATCCAAAAATCCCATAAAATCCCAATAAATTCTAAATATTTTTAATTTTATTTCTTTCAACTACCACATGGCCCAATTTGATCAATTTGGCCATCTTTAACCAAAATACCCTCAAAATTGCCAAAATTACAAAAATACCCTTGGCACCCCAAACTTTCCCAATAAAATCACTCCAAATGTTCCCAAAACCCATTTGGATCCATCAATTGAATTCAATTTGACCAATTTGACCATTTTAACCAAAACCCCCAAATTGCCTTTAAAGACCCAATTTCCTCAAATTTACTTTAAATGTCCATCAATTTGGATCCAATCTCCCCCAATTTCAATCCTAAACTCAAAATCACCTTACATGTGACCAATTTAAACCAAATCCAAGCTCAATTGGTCCATAATT
>JXCR01147372.1:684414-698195 GCA_002079205.1 Phalaenopsis hybrid cultivar
GGGCAGCCCGGCCATCTTCAACAGCAAGAGGATCTACATCAATACATCCTTTCCTTAGCTTTAAAACACAAAGCCATAGGAATTCGAGGTTGTTTGCTGAATGCAACATAAATCCTCAAACACATCTTTTGGGCCTTTGTACAACCATATTGTACAATCTAAGCCCTAACCTGTCTTAGGACTCTGAGATAGTCATTTGTCATGACTTAAATCCTCACATCTTCAAGGTTATTTGTGCTGATTGCTTCACACAAATTTAAATCCTAATAAAAAATTGCAGGATGAAATTTCTCAATAATTTCTCCTAAATTGAAGCCAAATAATAGGATAGCTTGGAAGTCATCAAATTTTTCCTTCGAATCTGTGACATCCTCTAGTGTTTCCNTAGGAAAATCGGGAACCCTCAGAAGAGGTAACCTACGGTTGCTAACGAGGTTTTCCACGGTCTAAATGAAATTATGGAACTCATTAGAAGGTAACCTACGGTTGCTAACGAGGCTTCCCACGGTTTAAATGAAATTATGGAACTCATTAATATGAGTTTAGTAAATTCATTTGGACTAAGTGATTCCAATAGAAAATAGTGATGCCGGGACGAGAGTTTAGTAAATTCATTTGGACTAAGTGATTCCAATAGAAAATAGTGGTGCCGGGACGACGGTTTCATAAGTTCATTTGGACTAAGTGAATCCAATAAAAAATAGTGATGCCGGAACAAGGGAACCGTCGGACTAAGCGAATCCAATAGAAAATAGTGATGCCGGAACGAGGGAACCGTAGGATCCTAACCTGACTAAGTGAATCAAATAGAAAATAGTGATGCCGGAATGAGGGAACCGTAGGATCCTAACCAACCGGAATGAGGGATTACGGTTGCTAATGAGGCTTCCCACGGTCTAAATGAAATTATGGAACTCATTAAGTTGAGTTCGTAAGTTCATTTGGACTAAGTGAATCCAATAGAAAATAGTGGTGCTAGAATAAGGGAACCGTAGGATCCTAACCGCGATAGAAAATAGTGGTGCCGGAACGAGGGAACCATAGGATCCTAACCGATGTCGCTCTAATCAGAAAATTGTGGTGCCGGAACGAGGGAATCGTAGCAGTTGCTAACGAGGCTTCCCACGGTTTAAATGAAATTATGGAACTCATTAAGTTGAGTTTAGTGATTGCTAACGAGGCTTCCCACAGTCTAAATGAAATTATGGAACTCATTAAGTTGAGTTTAGTAGTTCATTTGACTAAGCTATGGTCTAAATGAAATTATGGAACTCATTAAGTTGAGTTTAGTAAATTCATTTGGACTAAAGTCGGTCTAAATGAAATTATGGAACTCATTAAGTTGAGTTTAGTAAATTCATTTGGACTAAGTGTAACGAGGCTTCCCAAGGTCTAAATGAAATTATGGAACTCATTAAGTTGAGTTTAGTAAATTCATTTGGACTAAGTGATGTCTAAATGAAATTATGGAACTCATTAAGTTGAGTTTAGTAAATTCATTTGGATTAAGTGATCCACGGTCTAGATGAAATTATGGAACTCATTAAGTTGAGTTTAGTAAATTCATTTGGACTAAGTGATTCCAATGAAAAATAGTAGTACCGGGACGATGGAACCGTGGGATCTTGACCGGTGTCACTTTAATAAACTTTAATATGCCCATAATAAAATTCAATAGTGGTGCCGGGACGATGGAACCGTGGGATCTTGACCGGTGTCGCTTTAATCAACTTGTAGTGGTGCCGGGACGATGGAACCGTGGGATCTTGACCGGTGTCGTTCTAATCAACTTTAATACTATGGAACTCATTAAGTTGAGTTTAGTAAATTCATTTGGACTAAGTGATTCCAATAAAAAATGGTGGTGCCTGGACGATGGAACAGTAGGATCTTGACCGGTGTCGCTGTAATCAACTTTAATATGCCCATAATAAAATTTAAAGAACTTTAACCATAAGGNAAGTGCTCTTTCATCTAAACTATGAAAATTATGGGGACAGTTTGACTTCATCTTTTTCAAAACTAAATTTTTTAACTTCCTTCCGAAGCGGGCAACGGGATTTCAATTCTGATGACCGACAGCTTCTTACGGGAAAACCCCACACAAAAAATAGTGCCGACAGCTTCTGGCGACTCCGCTGGGGACAAGCTTGTCTCCATTAAAGTCAAGAAAAATTATCTTCATACATCGGTTATGTGTCCATATCCCTATTGGACCAGATTACCCTTCTTCTGTTGACATACTTTACCCATTTCTGGCTTGGGAAAGTACTGTCAATTCTTTTGACCTGCAGAATCATTTGTTCAATCAGCCTTGGACAAAATGATTCAGAAGGTCATTAAGGACGTTCTGATCTTTATATGAGGTCGGATCCCCAATAAGTGTGTAGGTGAACTAGTTCCACCTGGGCACTGTGTAAAGTGGGTCCCGCACTGGGTCCTAAAAATATTTTTAAATTAGGCCATACTTCGCAAATTTTAATCAAATCTTGTTGAAATTTTGGGAACCTAGTCTTCATACTTTCTTTAGTGTTTACACTAAAACTACAATACTTTGGCCATATAACTAATCCCANATTGAATGGACTAGGCTAACTATCAAAATTGGTGATGAAGACAGTTCTGAAGATGAAATAATGATGATGAAGCAGAAGAAACCTCAGTACAAGATATCCCTAGAAGATACAAAGAAGAATTAATATGAAACAATGTATGATCGGATAAACCACTATGTGAATACTATGACCCTTACTCCGATTCTCCCTCAAAAGGTCGAGAGTTTAGAGGTCAAGGAAGTCCGTAGTGTTGGTTCAAAGCCGATCAAATTTTATCGTGCTTCTACCTCTACTGAGCTTGAAAAACATGTAAATTTGGATGTTGATTCTTATGAATTAATGGAATTGCCTTTTGGTTACTTCTCGCCTTGTGTTCAAAAGTTAATTCAACAGGGACACTTACCAAAACGAATGCTAAAAGATAAATTTCAACTTCTTGAAAAATTATGGAATGCTAAAAGTCAAACTCCCAATTCAAAAGAAGGTCTCAGATTTGTTACAGTTGGACCAGTCGATGATTCTGAATTTTGCATGGTTGTTACTAGTAAATCAGAAGACGATTGCCTCGATGTAGAGGATGACTCTAATGATCAACCAATAGAAGATGTTCCGCCAAAATTTGAGGAAGAAATTAAATCCACCGTGGATGAATTGAAATAGATTAACCTCGGGACTGAAGAACGACCCCGACCTACATTTATAAGTTCTCTACTTGATGAAGAAGAATCTGCATAATTGGTCAAAATGTTAACAGAATTCAAAGATTGCTTTGCATGGAGCTACGATGAAATGCCAGGACTGTCGGTAGAGGTTGCAGTCCATAAACTTGGGGAGGACAAGAATATAACCCCAGTAAAACAAGCTCCCAAGAGAATGCGCCTCGAAATAGAACAACAAGTCATTGCCGAAGTGAAGAAGTTGATAGATGCCAACTTTGTTAAAGGAGAGCAATACCCCACATGGTTGGCTAATATTGTACCTGTTTAAAAGAAAAATGGACAGATCCGCGTTAGTGTCGACTTCAGAGATTTGAACAAAGCATGTCCAAAAGACGAGTTTCCACAACATATACCGGAGATGATGGTGGATATCGCTTCAACACATGAAATTTTCTCCTTCATGGATGGATCATCGGGGTATAACCTAATCAAGATGGCTCCCGAGGATGCAGCACTTACAACTTTCAAAACACCAATTGGAATTTTCTGCTACACAGTGATGTCGTTCGGTCTAAAGAACGTCGGAGCAACATATCATCGTGAAATGACGAACATTTTTGACGACCTCATTCACAATCAAGTAGAATGCTACGTGGATGATCTGGCCATCAAAAGTAAACAGAAAATAGACCATTTGTACGATTTGAGGATCGTGTTTGAATGATTACGATGATATGACCTTAAAATGAATCCCTTAAAGTGCGCCTTTGGTTTTACCTCTGGGAAATTTCTAGGATTCGTTGTCCGTCACCGGGGAATCGAGATCGACCCGGATAAGATCAAAGCTATCTTGGAAATGCTTCCTCCTAAAATCTTGAAACAGTTACGTTCCTTCCAAAGGAAGTTGGCATATCTAAGATGCTTTATTTCTAATCTCTCAGGTAAGTGTCAGCCTTTCTCGGCATTGATTAAAATCGATGCCAATTTTATTTGAGAAGATAAATGCCAGTAAGCCTTTGAGGAAGTTAAACAATATTTAATGACACCTCATGTTTTGGCAGCCCCTATACCAGGGAAACTATTGATACTTTATACCGCGACTTTGGATGACTCTCTTGGAGCCCTCTTAGCCCAAGTCAATGAGGAGGGTAAAGAAAATGCACTCTATTACTTGAGTCGTCGTCTAATACCGATGGAGATAAGGTATCCACCAATTGAGAAACATTGTCTAACATTAATTTTCGCCGCTCAAAAGCTTAGACATTACATGCTTTCTCATAAGATCACCCTGATTTTAAAAGTTAATCCATTGCAATATTTGATGACCCGACCAACACTCTCCAGACGTTTAGCGAGATGGTCAATGATCTTATTGCAATTTAATATAACTTTTGTGCCCCTCCGTGCTATCAAGGGACAGATACTAGCAGACTTTCTCGCTGCACTCCCACTGCCAGTTGGGCCTCTCTCAACGACGAGTTACCGGATGAGCAAATACTACAAATGGAATTTTTTGGTGCGCAGCGCTGGGAAATGTACTTCGATGGTCCTTTGTCAGCCAGGAAAGACAAAGGATCAGGCACAGTTATACCAGACAAAACAGGGATCAGTTTGATCTTTATTACATCAGATAAGGGTATGATGAGGTTCTCATACCACCTGACAGAGCCGTGCACCAACAATGAAGTAGAATATGAAGCCTTAACAACCGAACTGCAATTGGCAATCTCAATGAATATAACAAACATTGCCATCTATGGTGACTCTCAACTTGTCATCCAGCAAGTCGCCGAACAATACAAAATTTTGAAACCAAGACTAGCAGAGTACCATCAGTACAGGATGAAGCTCCTGGAGTAGATTTCTGAGGAGAATTTTTATCGAATTCCTTGGGGAGATAATGCCCATGCCAAAGCTCTAGCAAAACTCGCTAAGGAAATGGCGTGTCCTCCGAAGGATTTCATCAAAGCCACGGTGCAAGGAAGATGAGTTTTGTCTCGAAACGACTTCGAAACTCTACACAAACTTGGAAAAGAAGAAACAATAAATACAGTTGCAGACATTAACGAAGATTGGCGCAAGCCATTAATAGAATATTTGCATACTGGAAAGCTGCCAGAAGACAGGTTTGAGGCACACCACATCACAAGAAGGGCTATGTCTTACGCCATGGTGGGAAATGTTCTCTATAGAAGATCGTTTGATCAAATGTGGCTACGGTGTTTGAGCAGAGCCGAAGTAAAAAATATTGTCAAAGAAGTACATGCCGGATTGTGTGGTGCTCACCAGTCAGGTCCAAAAATGAAAATGAAGATCAAAAGACTCGAATATTATTGGCCAGCAATGATGTCCGATTACATGGATACAGCCAGAAGATGTAACCAATGCCAAGTGCATGGGGGTGGTCTTACACCAGCCTCCGAATGTGCTACACCCAACTGTTGCCTCGTGGCCATTCGACTGTTGGAGCACAAACATAATAGGTTTGAAAGTCCCTCCATCTTCTAAGAGACACAGGTTTATACTTGCCGCTATGGATTACTTCTCCAAATGGGAAGAGGCAATACCGTTACATGAGGTTATGACACAACACGTCCTTCAATTTTTCAAAAGCCAAATTGTCTACCATTTCAGAGTATCGTGAAGAATAATCTCTGACTATGGGACAACTTTCAAAAGTACAAAGATCAACAATTTTGTCAGAAGACATGGGATAGATTGGAGATACTCTACAATTTACTATGCTAGAGCAAATGGTCTGACTGAAGCTTTTAAAAGACACTGGTACAGATTTTGAAGAAAACACTCAGAACAAATGGTCTGGACTGAAGCATTCAACAAGACACTGGTACAGATTTTGAAGAAAACACTGGATGAAAATAAAAGGGATTGTCAACAATTTCATCAAAAGACATGGGATAGATTGGAGATACTCTACAATTTACTATCCCAGAGCAAATGGTCTGGCTGCTTCAACAAGGTACTAGTACAGATTTTGAAGAAAACATTGGATGAAAATAAGAGGGATTGGCATAACAAACTGTTAGAAGCCTTGTGGGCCTACCGGACAACTTTCAGGACTCCCACTCAGTGTACACCTTATATGCTCATGTATGGGACCGAGGCTGTGCTACCGCTAGAAATCCAGACACCATCTCTCAGAGTCGTCGTTGCCAACCAACTCACAATGGGAGAAAGTGCAAAACTCAGACTTGAAGAACTTGAGAGTGTCGAGGGAAAATGATTGGAAGCACAACAACATTTGGAGCTCTACCAGGCAAAGATGGTACAAGCCCATGAAAAATTGGTCCACCCAAGAACATTTAAAATTGCTGACCTCGTACTTGTGCTCAAAAGGCCTATTCTTGCTCGCCGCAAAATAGGTGGGAAGTTTGAGCCAACTTGGGAGGGACCATTTGTTGGAGGAGCCTACGAGTTAGTGGACTTCTGGGGTGAAAGACCTATGTTACCGATAAATGGACGATACCTGAAAACATATTACGCAACCTGATGTTGCTTAATGCCACTTACCTCTGCTTGCCTCTGCTCACATTGAAAACTTTGAAATTTTAATTGTTTTAAGGTTATCTATGTGGCCAAATGTCTATGACCGGGTCCAAATTTTGTAATTAACCTCAATATAATGAAAATTTTGAAAAAATATTTTAAACTTCAAATTTTCTCCTTTCCACTTTTGAGTATAATGTTCCACAAAAATGTTTTTAGCTTTTACCAAATTCTCTTTTCTACCTTTGGATTTAAAAATTTCCACTAAATTAAACAAACTTCTCACGTTCTCTTTTCTACTTTTGAATTTAAATATTCTACTAAATTAAACAAAACTCACACATAAAATGAATAATCCACTTCACCAAAACAAACTAAATTCACTTTAATAAATACTTGGTTTTATTCTTGTTCATGCCAAACTTCGGCCCACTGACATTTTTCCTATCGTCTGTAGAAAAATGTCAGCACAGAGGCTAATCTTTGCCTTCCAGGACGGCTGGAACCTCGCACTAAATGAAGAGATGATGCCGCAAGGAGGTGTCATAGATTTCAACGTGGATTTCAATCAGGTTGATATGGACTATGAGGGTCGTCTAATAGATGTAGTTAGCAATAAATGAAAGGAGGGATGGCCTTCACTGTTGAGGGTGACCACTTAAGACAATGTGTCACGCAAAGGTAAAAACGTGATAGCGGAACAAGATTTGATGGAGGGGCCCAGTCGTCCGCCCTCCATGGTAGCTACTCCAGCAAGGGACCTGATAGCCACCCGTAATGAACGATTACCGAATACTCCACTCCGCAGGATGCAGTGCAGAAATGCCAGCTGAAAGAAACAGAGAGCCTTTCTGTGACAGGAACGCAAACGCCAGAGAGACATGAGCACTTTTCTTAACCCCATTCCCGAGGGACATATTTACGACCCAAATCTGAGAGAAACTTCTGCTAGCCTGCCACAACAGATGAAGAGTCAGGATTTGTGACAGAATCAGATGTGCTCCCAATTTTAGATACCTTATGCAGGGGTTGCCCAACATGCAACTTTGAGGTACGAGTCGGGACATCAGTCACGGGCGCATTTGTAGAATGCCCGGACTGCAATATTCTGCATCTACAGAATTTTAGTACATTAGAAGAATATACTTCAAGCACCAATGAGTCTCAGACTCTAGACTTTACGACAAATGAACCATTTATCCCACTAGGGACGGATCAGCGCGCGCCATGGAGCCCAGGATCATACATCCCACTAGAGGCTGAATCTCATATTCTGGATCGACTGACACCAGTTTGGGTTCCCGCCGAGGCCTGAAGGAAGGAACGCCCTTGACAGCTGCCAACTCCTGGTATGGTAGAATACTACAAGATAAGCAGAGTAAATAAAAGAGAGTTCGAGTCCTATGAAGAAGTTCAGGGATAGTTTGTCAACATATTAGAAGGTCTGGAGCTATATACCAGGGTTTTCTCTGAAACTGATGAAAGAAGCATTTTGGATTGCATCTTCAATTTAAGAGATAGAGGTCGAGCGGGCCTTCTCATGGAGAGGGCATATTCCGAGTCGAAGAAATGGATGAGGGGAAAGGGATGAATCACCCTCCAATGAGGCTGTTGCTACAATTTTACGAACGGCAGACAGGGGAATCCACCTGGGATCCTCAGATATGACCGAGTGGATCAATTACCACCGATGATAAAATGGATGATCAAGAGAATGGTCAAGTGGAATATTCTATCTGCTACTTGCATTTTGAACAGTTGCATCATTAACATTTATGAAGAAGGTGACTGCATTCCCCCACACATTGATCATCATGATTTTGTGAGGCCTTTCTGCATGGTCTCGTTCATGAGTAAAAATAGTATTCTATTTGGAAAAGAAATTGATATAGTCAGCCCTGGTGAATTCAGAGGAACTGTAGAGATTCCTCTTCCAGTTGGTTCAGTACTTGTCTTGAAGGGCAACGGTGCAGATGTTGTCAAGCACTGCATTCCAGGAGTGCGACACCGTAGAGTGTTTGTAACCTTCTGCAGAATGGACGACAGTAAAATATCGTATGGATTTCTGCAGGACCCAGAATTGGAGGAGTTGTTTCCATACGAGCTATGAGAAGGTTGTACCTCTAAGTACATGCAAAGGGAACTCTTATCCTGGAGCATGACTTAGAAGGTATGCTTGATCAGGAGCTCAACATACCTAACACAGAGGGTTCACTTACTTTCTTTTAACAGCATGAGATGTATCTGATGTATGCAGTCCATATGGTATTCATATCATGAGATGATTCTCAATGTATTTCAGCATGGATTACATGATGTACCTTTGGAGGCGTTAGCCTATGTCTGATTTATGGCATCCCTCTTTGGGGCAAATTAATGGAAATTTCTCTCAAATTGTGTCTTTTTGTCAGTTGCCTTTTTATGCGATGGTTCAGAATTTCAATAAACAAAGAACGAAACAACAAATCTTCAACAATAAATAAAACACAAATGAAAAATAATCATAAATGAGTGAATAACAAAATAAATTTCTTTTTAAAAATCAACCAATTAAAATTAAAACTTTAAGAATACATTTTTGAAAAAAAATAATCTGATGAAAACAATAAGAAAATGAAATAAACTTGCTGAGTGGATGCTTCCATTTTCGAAATTTCCTACTCTTTGTGCGCGCAGCACAACCATTTTTATCTACCTTAACTCTCTTCACATCCCCGCAGAATTTCACATTCTGCACAAAATCTCACAAAACTCTACAAGTCTCCTTCAACAGGACCAACCTTTCCACATGATACACTTTTTCAACACCACGATCTTTTTGTACATTTCAATTCTCACATCTTCGAATTGATACTTACATTTCAATTCTCACATCTTCGAATTGATATTTACATTTCAATTCTCACATCTTTGAATTGATACTTACATTTCAATTCTCACAATCTTTGAATTGATACTTACATTTCAATTCTCTCATATTCGAATTGATACTTACATTTCAATTCTCACATCTTCGAATTGATACTAACATTTCAATTATCTAATCTTTGAATTGATATCTACATTTCAATTCTCTCATCTTTGAATTGATACTTACATTTCAATTCTCACACCTTGGAATTGATATTTACATTTCAATTCTCACAATCTTTGAATTGATACTTACATTTCAATTCTCTCTCTTTGAATTGATACTTACATTTCAATCCATATCTTCAAATTAATACTTACATTTCAATTCTCTAATCTTTGAATTGATACTTGCATTTTAATTCTCTCATCTTTAAATTAATACCTACATTTCAATTCTTACATCTTCAAATTGATACTTACATTTCAATTCTCACACCTTGGAATTGATATTTACATTTCAATTCTCACAATCTTTGAATTGAAACTTACATTTCAATCCTCTCACCTTTGAATTGATACTTACATTTCAATTCTCACATCTTTGAATTGATATTTACATTTCAATTCTCACAATCTTTGAATTGATACTTACAGTTCAATTCTCTCATCTTTGAATTGATACCTACATTTCAATTCTCACATCTTCCAATTGACCTACATTTCAATTCTTATTTCCAAATCAGTCCTACACTTCTGATTCATTGCATTTAAGGTCGGTCCTTACATTCTGACACTCTCTTTTGAGAATTGACCTACATTTCAATTCTCATTTTTGAATCAGTCCTACATTTCTGATTCATTACATTCGAGGTCGGTCCTTACACTCTGACTCTTTCTCTCTCTGTGTCTTTTTGAATCGATATCTGAATTTCAATTTCCACCTCGGGGTTAGCACTTACATTCTGACTCCCATCCTTTGGAAATCTTTGAAATTTCATAACTCAAAGTCCACTCTCCAATCCCCAGCGAGAGTCCCCACTTCTTGACTTAATCAAACACTCACCTGCTAATTCCCTTGCAGAAACAAATTATACACACAACCCTACACATATTTTCAGGTCTGTTGACTTAGAAGTTGTATTGGTTCTTGTTGATCTCATCAGTTAATGCCAATACACGCGGTGTACTTGCCCAGCACACCACACCTATTGGGGGTCCATTTGTTGACCTCACTTTTGGTTGAGGTTTAGTTTTTCCCTTCTAGTAGCCTAAGGTCTAGCCATAGGATTTTCCTATTGACTATTCTTAGAAAACTAGACACGGAACCCTCACCATTAGAAATTCTACCCTCTTCTTTACTTAACTTGAAATTTCACATATTGGTCCTAACCTCTAGCATTTAGTAGGTGGGATCACTATGGGGGAAACTCAAGATGAGTCACCCTTAGGACTGTT
The DNA here is from genome assembly GCA_002079205.1 of Phalaenopsis hybrid cultivar. Lineage (NCBI taxonomy): Eukaryota > Viridiplantae > Streptophyta > Magnoliopsida > Asparagales > Orchidaceae > Phalaenopsis > Phalaenopsis hybrid cultivar. The sequence goes on from JXCR01147372.1 coordinate 695,444, forward strand.
GGACCTTAAGGTTGACCCTGGGTGTTGGTCTGAAGCTAATTCACTCATTACACTCATCTACACCCACATTCACTCACAACCTTAAACTCAAATTTTTAGCCTAGAGCCCGTGATCTTTTGGGATACTCATGTAGATGGTCCCCTGAACCTACTAGCCCTAGGGCTATGATTTGGCTAAGACTACTATGTAGAGGACCCAAAATGGAGTTTTCATTGGTCCATGGCTTGTTGGTGATGATTGGTACCTCAACTATACCAAAATACCCATCTTGGCCTTTTGCCCTTAAAACACCCCCAAATTACCAAAATACCCCTCTTGGACCCAAAATTCCAAAAATTCCCAGAAAATTCCAATAAACCTTAAATATTCCTAATTTCATTTCTCTCAACTACCACATGATCCAATTTGGCCAATTTGACCATTTTTAATCAAAAATCCCCAAATTGCCCCAAATCCAACTCAAATGTCCATCAATTTGACCTCAATTTGATCTCAATTTCAATCCTAAACTCAAAGAAACTTTTTATATGATCAAATTAAACCAAATCCAAGCCTAATTGGCCCATGATTTGAGCCTAATCTTGATTTAGGTCAAAACCCCAATTTTGACCATATGACCTAATCTCACCAAATTAAACCCATAGTCTAGTAAATTGGCCTCAATTAATGTTTAAAAATATTTATAACATTCCTACACATGAAAATCAACCATCAATTGGCCTTGGTGAAGTTTCAAATCCATTTGATTTTGCCCTAAATCCAAAATTCCAAAATTTAGCCCCAAATTGGCTAAGTCCGCAAATTTCACCCAATTGGCATCCTTAACCACCAAATTGGCATCCAATTCATGTTGAAAACTCTTCATGAGGTCCTTATTGACCATTCAAAACAAATAATTTGGACTTACCCCAAGGCTAACCCAAGCTAGACCCAAGCTAGACCCAAGCCTAGCCCAACATGAACAAATTGATTAAAGTTCAAAATTCCCTCAAATTGACCCTTCAATTGAGCTCAAAACTACTTTCATCCTTCACCAAAGTTGTTCTTTATGATCATCTACACCAAATCCAATAATTTATTGGGCCAATTAAGATGGCTAACCTAGCCCAAACCCAAGTTTTGGTCATTTGCACCCACTTGGACCCATGTACTAAATGTGACCTANGTTGGTTTTTGTTATGGTTTCGTGGCTATCCTGACGGTTTTAGTTTTCATGCAGGGTGACATCATTGTTTAGCATGCAAAATTGTGGGTATAGAAGTACAGTATGAAAGTACAAAAAAGACAACGCTGAAAACTGTAAAAGTGTACCTGCGAGTCTTCTCGTTCCACCACCTAAAACTTAAAATGCATGTTAAGGCAGCTTATGAAGAGCGGCAAAGGTAAAATTTTGGTAATTTCCCTAACCCTATGTCATATCATGTTGAGTCCTTAAAAGTTTAATTAAGGATGATTTCATTAAGCAAAAAATATTAAGTTTAATAGGCCTCTGAGGTATCCAACAAGCTAAGAGGCGGAAGCAAGTCCATGCCTCTCTCTTACCAATTAGTAAAAAGTCTCGAGCCCATTTAAACTCATTATGTTGTTTAATGGTTCATCTTGTGAATACCCTTATTAGTCAGTGAACCATGATGTCTCCATTATCTCTAAGAATGGGGTAATTATCATTTATCATTTAATTTTGAAAATTATGTGGGTGAAGACCCATGAAAGGGCAAATTAGTGTAATTCGAACACTTAGCCAAATTTCAAACCTAATTGGGCTTGTTGACCTCAATTTTGGTTGAGGTTTAGTTTCTCCTCTTTAGTAGCCTAAGGTCTAGCCATATGTTTTTTTCCTTATGACTATTCTTAGAAAACTAGTCATGGAACCCTCACCATTAGAAATTCTACCCTCTTCTTTACTCAACTTGANATTAGTTAGGGCTTACATTAGTGTGAAATGATCACATAAATAGCCTGAAAGATGTGAGGGTTTAGGTCGTGACAAACGACAACCTCAGAATCCTAAGACGAGTTAGGGCTTGATGTGAGGATTTAGGTCGTGACAAACGACAACCTCGGAATCCTAAGACGAGTTAGGGCTTAATATAGGGCTTAGGTTGTGACAAATGACAACCTCAGAATCCTAAGACGAGTTAGGGCTTATATTGTATAGGAAGATGTGAGGATTTAGGTCATGACAAACGATAACCTCGGAATCCTAAGACGAGTTAGGGCTTATATTGTATAGCAGGGCTATTCAAAGGCCTAAAGATAAGGTGAGGATTTACGTTGCATAAGCAAGCGACCTCGAAGTCCTATGTATTTATTGTTTAAGTCTAAGGAAGGAAGATTGGTTTAGCTGGGGAAGACAGGTTTTTCTATTGAAGAATTGTTTAAGTCTAAGGAAGAATGATTGGTTTAGTTGGGGAAGACAAGTTTTGCTGTTGAAGATGGCCGTGCTGCCCACCATCCTAGCTCCAAGCTCCTTGTCGCGACATGTTTGAGTTTTCTAGTGTGTTAATTTATAACATTAAATCAAGTGGCCCTATGGTTGAAGTTCTTTAAATTTTATGAGAGCATATTAAAGTTGATTAGAGTGACACCGGTTAGGATCCTATGGTTCCCTCGTTTCGGCAACACTATTTTTTATTGGATTCACTTAATCTAAATGAACTTATCAAACCTAACTTAATGAGTTCCATAATTTCATTTAAACCGTGGGAAGCCTCGTTAGCAACCGTAGGTTACCTCCTCCGAGGGATTCCC
>JXCR01147372.1:714995-749443 GCA_002079205.1 Phalaenopsis hybrid cultivar
GCCGGCCAGGGGGAGGTGGCTAGGAGCTTAAGGAACCCAGAGGAATCCGTCACAGGAATTCAATGCAAATTTGTTTGGATTTGGCAAAGATATATTAAGCATGTGCATTTTTGGAAATAAGATCCCATAATTTGGGTGACCTTTGGTACATAGCTTGATTTAGGTGGTTTCATGGTGTTTAGACTGGTCATTAGGCCCAACTAATGGCTGTGGTGGAGTTAATTTGGTGGCTTTAAGGTGGTTAGATCAGATTTAGTGTATGGGTCCAAGTGGGTGCAAATGACCAAAACCTGGGTTTGGGCTACGTTAGTCATGTCAATTGGCTCAATTTATTGTTGCATTTAGTTTATATGATCATAAGGAACAACTTTAGTGAAGGATGGAAGTGGTTTTGAGTTCAATTGAAAGGTCAATTTGAAGGAATTTTGAACTTTAATCAATTTGGTCATGTTGGGCTAGGCTTGGGTCTAGCTTGGCTTAGCCTTGGGCTAAGTCCAAATTGATTGTTATAAATGGTAAATAGGGACCTCATGAAGATTTCTCAACATGAATTGGATGCCAATTTGGAGGTTAAGACAACCAACTGGGTGAAATTTGGGGACTTAGCCAATTTGGGGCTAAATTTGGGAATTTTGGATTTAGGCCAAAAATAAAATGGATTTGGGCTCAACATGCCAATTGATGGTTTATTTTGATGTATAAGAATGTTATAAAGATATTTCAACAATAATTGGGGCCAATTGACTAGGCTATGGGTTCAATTTGGTCAGATTAGGTCATATGGTCAAAATTGGGGTTTAGCCCCAAATCAAAATTGGGCTCAAATCATGGACCAATGGAGCTTGGATTTGGTTTACTTTGGTCATATAAAAAGTGAATTTGAGTTTAGGATTGAAATTTGGGTCAATTGAGATCAAATTGATGGACATTTGAGTTGGATTTGGGGAAATTTGGATCTTTAAAGAGCAATATGGGGATGTTGGTTAAAGATGGTCAATTTGGCCAAATTGGATCATGTGGTAGTTAAAAGAAATGAAATTAGGAATATTTGGGATTTATTTGAATTTTATGAGAATTTTTGGAATTTTTGGAATTTTGGGTCAAAGAGGGGTGTTTTGGTAATTTGGGGGTGTTTTAGGGGTAAAAGGCCAAGATGGGTATTTTGGTAGAGTTGAGGTACCAACCATCACTAAAAAGCCATGGACCAATGGAAATCCCATTTTGGGTCCTCTACATAGTGGTCTTAGCTAAACCATAGCCCTAGGACTAGTAGGTTTAACGGACCATCTACATGAGTATCACAAAAGATCAAGGGATCTTGGCTAGAAATTTGAGTTCAGGGTTGTGCGTGATTGTGAGTGCAGATTAGTGTAGTGAGTGCCTTAGCTCCAGACCAATACCCAAAGTCAACCCTAAGGTCCAGCAATCCTAAGGGTGACTCATCTTGAGTTTCCCCCATAGTGACCCCACCTACTAAGTACTTAGAGGTTGAGACCAACATGTGGAACTTCAAGTTGAGTAAAGAAGAGGGTAGAAATTCTAATGGTGAGGGTGCCATGTCTAGTTTTCTAGGAATAGTCAACAGGAAAAGTCCTATGGCTAGAACCTAGGCTATTAAAGAGGAAAAACTAAACCTCAACCAAAAATGAGGGCATCACTCATTTTGTCAGCTAGGCTATTAAAGAGGAGAAACTAAACCTCAACCAAAATTGAGGTCAACAATACTAATATTATTTAACTAAATGGGCAAACTAAACCTCAACCAAAAATGAGGTCAATAAACGCGACATCCTATTCTCAACCCTCGAGATTGGTATAAGGCCCCCTTAAATGGAACGCGACATCATAATATCAACCCTCAAGATTAGTAGAAGCCCCCTTGAATGGAACATGACATCCTATTATCAATCCTCTAGATTAGTATATGTCCCCTTTAAATGGAACACGACATCCTATTATCAACCCTTGAGATTGGTATAAGGCCCACTTAGATGCAAAACAACATCATATTCTTAATTATCGAGATCAGTACCTAAATTCTAATTGTCCTTCTGAGATTGATACCTAAATTTCAATTCTCATTTCAGGATCAGTAACTAAATTTTGATTTCTATCCTTCGAGGTCGGTACCTAAATTTTGATTCTCTTTCTGAGATTGATACATAAATTTCAATTCTCATTTTGGGATCAGTATCTAAATTCTGATTCTCTCCTTTCGAGGTCGGTACCTAAATTCTGATTCTCTCTTTCCAGGATTGATACCAAAATTTTAATTCTCATCTTGGGATGAGCACCTAAATACTGATTCCCCTCCTCCGAAAACACCTTTAACTTGATAATTTGAAACCCACTCTTTAATCCCCAGCGAAAGTTCCTACACCTTGATTTCGTTCAGATATTCACCTGCTATATCCCCAATAGAAACAACTAGCAATCAATTTTACACTCCTTTCCAGGTCTGTTGACATAGGATTTTGTGTTGGTTTTGTTGATCTTGTCGGTCAACGCTAATACGCACGGTGTGCCTGCCCAGCACACCACACTTATTGGGGGTCCATTTGTTGACCTCACTTCTGGTTGATGTTTAGTTTTCCCTCTTTAGTAGCTTAAGTTCTAGCCATAGGGCTTTCTTGTAGAATATTTTTAGAAAACTAGAAAAGTAACCCTCAACATTAGAAACTCTAAACTCTTCCTTGCTCAACTTGAAGTTCCAAATATTGGTCCTAACCTCTAGCACTTAAAAGGTGGGGTCAAGATGGAAGATCTCAAGGAGAGTCCCAATAGAACTGCTTGATGTTAGGGCTGACCCTAGGTGTTGTTCTGGAGCTAGTCACTTGCTATCACAATTTTCACTTGCAACCCTAAACCCAAAATTGTTGACTTTGACCTTTAATCTTTTGTGAGACTCATGTGGCTGGTCCCCTAGACCCATTAGCCCTAGACTAGGTTTTAGCTAAGACCAATAAATAGAGGACCCAAATGGGGATTTCATTGGTCCATAGCTCATATAAGGTGCTTGGCACCCCAATTCTACCAAAATATTCAACTTGGCATTTTGCCCCTAAATTCATCTAACTTACCTAAATGCCCTTGAAACCCTAAATTTGACCAAAATTCCCAAATTCATAAAAAAATATCCAAACTTATTCAAAGATCATTTCAAATCATTTGCAACTACCCAAATTGCCCAAAACCACCCAAAATTGTCAAATTCACCAAAATACCCTCGAATTTACTAAAATTACAAAAATACCCTTGGAAGCCCAAACTTTCCAAAAACATCCAAAATCACTTCAAATGTCTCCAAAAAAATTTGGGCCCTTTAATTGAACCCAATTTGGCTAATTTGACCATTTTGACCAAAACTCCCATCATAAATGCTTCCTAATAATACTACACATCAAATTAGACCTTCATTTAACCTTGTTCAAGCCTCAATTTCACATAATTTCAACCCACATTCAAAATCCCCAAATTTGCCCCAGATTGGCTATGTGCCCAAATTCCACCAAATTGAATGTCCTAACCGCAAAATTGACACCCAGTTTATGTTGAAAACTCTTTTTGACATTCCTCTAGAAAATTTTGAGCCATTAATTTGGGCTTATCCCAATTTTAGCCCAACTTAAACCCAAGTCTAACCCAACACGCCTAATATGACCAAATGCCCAAAATCCTCCAAATTAAACCTCTAAAGTAATTCAAAACCACTCCAAACCTTGTGTAGCAATCATCTACACATTATTGATCAATCAATTGAGCTAAATGTCATGGCTAGCTTAACACGAAACCAACTTCTAGCCATTTTGACCCAAAGGGAACCCCTTCCCCAAAATTGACTTAGGCATGCTGAAGTCAACAAATTGATGTTACCACAACCACTAAGAACACTCTATTAACCAGGCTAAACAACCTTAAAATAGCTTGGTGAGCTATGGATAAAGTGTGCCCTAATTTAAGGGATCTTATCCTTTTTATGGGCCTTAACCAAAATATCCCTTCAATCATCACTTGTCATTGAGGGTTAACCATAATTAACCCTCTCGTTGAATCACCTGACCACCTGGCCACCACCGCTGGCCCTGTTGGCTAGCCTAGTAGCTAGAAAACTCTAAAATTAAGGGCCACCACACAAACATCAAACCCAATTTCAGCCTTGAAGGCCAGCTCATCCTAATGGCTCTTTAGAACTCTTCAGCCCTCCACATAAGCAACTTCTTGCACCCACTAATTGTCTTTGAGCTCTACCAGGTAGCCATGACTTTAAATTGACCTCTCTACAACTAAAGAAGAGAGAGCTTGAAACTTGGGGAAACTCTACCAAAATCTCACAAAAGCTTCTTCAAACCTTCTTAAGTGTAATCCCCTTGCTCTCAGCCACCCATAGCCACTCTATAGAGTAAATTTATTCACTAAAATTTGTGCCAAAACCAAGAAAATTTTCTCCACACCTCCATAGTGAACCAAACTCCAATTAATTATGCACACACCATCCCCATCAAAGGCCCCTCTAAAATAGCCTTTATGATAGCTCAAGTAACACCTGAAATCCACCTTGATCGAAAACACATCTAGACAATTCACCAAGGCTTCAGAATTCATTCGGAGGTCCGTTAGACTTGACCAAAGCTACGAAAATTATTAGATTGTGGTCTCCCCTCTCACGCAAAAGTGTTGAACTCTAACCCTAACCCGAGCTTACTTTAAGTCTCCATGTGTAATGGCTCGATTTCATACTTGATTAACTGTATATATACGTTCTTCTTGAGTAGATGAAGGTTTAGAAACAAATCTAATGTGATTTGGTTGAGTCTAGGCGAAGATCTTAAGGTTTTAGTAACGGCTTACGGGTTAAGTCATTTTTGGACGATGACTGAGAGTCGTCTGATCACGCGTTTATTTTACAGGATGATGAAATCAAGTCAAATGAGCGGATGGTGAAAAAAGACGGTCTGACAAGGCGGTGACAACAATTTTATGTATGCTTTAAAATATAAGTATTTAATACTACCGCAAAAAGATTTAATTCCTCTGCAACTGTACCAAAACTTAATAACTGTTATAGATTTGATAAAGATGGATGTGCAAAATATTCAATAATTATAAACTCACACTTATCAACGCAAGTATACGTATCGCTCAAGTAATATAGGGCTCAAAAGGAGTCCTAGATATCAATCCCACTGGGAGTAATATTAGAATTATGAACTAAGACTTTAGAAAAGCAATACTCAACTGTAACAATGGAATTCAATTTGCTTATCTGTCACTAATAAGAAATGGAAATAAATATGCAATTTTTAATAACTCTTAAATAACTAATTATATGAGGTTTTTAATGTGATATTCAATATATTAAAAAGCATCCTTCTCCTTACCAAGAAATTATATTGAATGGATAAAGAGAACCAGTTCAATTTGTATTGTGTCGAATAGGAGCATACCTATTGTTTACCCTTTCGTCCAGACTTATAGAACATTGACTAATCCTACGCTTGTTTAGTGAATCTGCGGCTAAGCTGGGAGGATACCGGCTCTCACTTTGGAGCTCCCACGTTCCCCTTGCCTGAGGGCTAACATCTACACATTAGCACCCAAATGATAAGGCTGAATTGGGGATTTTAGTCTGTCACTCTAAAATCTCCAATTCTGCGTCCGATAATTTTATATTCCTATTTATTTACACCCAACTTCCAAGGGCTTTGACCTCCCTGAACTTGGATGTAATCTTCACTTTAGTTGTAAAACTCAACTTTTTTTAACAAATCAATTGGCCAGATTGAAAGTAAATTAAGATCGAAGTGCAAAGATCATCACAATTTCTTAAACATTTTCATGGCTTCACTAATTCAATCACGATTTCATAAATCTCAAGATAAGGAGAAAGATAGAGAAAACTACTCAGATCTCATGGGGAAAACACAACAAAACTCGAAATTCATATATAAAATCAAAGAAAACTACTCAGATCTCATGGGGAAAACACAACAAAACTCGGAATTCATATATAAAATCAGGTCATACAAACTACAACAAGTAAATAACTTATCTCTAATTTCTCCTCAAGAACACTCCTCGAAGTTCCTCTGAATCTCTTCCTTCATACAAACTACAATAATAAATAAACTTATCTCTAATTTCTCCCCAAGAAAACTCCTTGAAGAACAAACTACAATAATAAACAAACTTATCTTTGATTTCTCCCCAATAAAACTCCTCAAAGTTCCTCTGAATCTCTTCCTTTCTTTACAGCACACAAACTTTCTCTTTGAAGCGGCAAGGAGAAAGAAATCTCTCACTTTCCCTCCACTCATACAATCTCTCAAAGAATTCCTCACAATTTAGACTCTCTACACTTTGTTTACACTTCAATTTTTGAGTTTCTCTCTATTTATTTTCGGCCAAAGTCTTCTCTTTAAAGATGTTGATGAGCTTTTCCAAGAGTTGCCTAAGCACCCCTCCAATATTCGTCCTCATCCAATGCCTAGTTGGGTATAAGAGCTGACCTCGCCGTCGGCGGCTCGAAGGCGCCGTTGGCAGGCCTTCTTAGTGAATTATTTATGGAGTATCGGGAAATTCTCATCTCCGACATCATTGGGCTCGCCGTCGGCGCCCTAGTTCAAATCTTCACATTTTGGTCATTTTCGCTCCAAATTTGCTCCTTTTTGCATCTTTTGCACTAATGACCCTAATTCATCATTCCCGCAACAAAACATCAAAAATACCTTTTTTAAAGTGAAATATCATCAAAAATAGTATAAAATAGGTATGAAAATCTCAACATATTTTCCTTTAAAAGTGCAATATCATCAAAAACAGTATAAAATAGGTATGAAAATCTCAACATATTTTCCTTTGGTTAAAATCTCCCATACGTAACTATTACTTGTCCTCAAGTAATTTTGATACTATAGAAAAGTTATGATCTGTTGTAGTAAAGTTTTAATTCAGAAATACTATAAGTTTGATTTATATAAATACCATAGTGAGATTTTCAGAAAAAGTTCATGTAATTAAATTAACTTTGTAGCTACAAGATTATTTAGTCATCAAGTTTAAGAGTTCTAGTCTTCTATTCATTTCAAGATTGACTATATGTTGTAATATTAAGTCACTTAGAATATTCAAAGTATAGGAATTTCATGAGAACACTACTAGTAAAAGATTTAATCCATAAATATAAGTTCAGGAATGTATTTAGGTTTTCCCTTTAGGTAGGTCCAGTGAAGTCCATAAATATAAGTTCAGGAATGTATTTAGGTTTTCCCTTTAGGTAGGTCCAGTGAAGCCATTAAAAGATGATATTCTATAAATATAAGTTCAGGAATGTATTTAGGTTTTCCCTTTAGGTAGGTCCAAGTGAAGCCAATTTTGATTAGACATATCCTTAAGCTTCTCCATACTTTCATTTGAGTGAAGCCAATTTTTGATTAGGCATATCCTCAAGCTTCTCCTTACTTCCATAATTTTTTCTTTGTCAAGCCAATTTTTGATTAGGCATCTCCTCAAGCTTCTCCTCACTTATATATATATATAGTCTTGAGAACACTACTAGTAAAATATCTAATCCATAAATATAAGTTCAGGAATGTATTTAGGTTTTCCCTTTAGGTAGGTCCAGTGGTCCATAAATATAAGTTCAGGAATGTATTTAGGTTTTCCCTTTAGGTAGGTCCAGTGAAGCCATTAAAAGATGATATTCTATAAATATAAGTTCAGGAATGTATTTAGGTTTTCCCTTTAGGTAGGTCCAAGTGAAGCCAATTTTGATTAGACATATCCTTAAGCTTCTCCATACTTCCCATAAATTTTTTGTATCTTTCTTTTCTCTTTTCCATTTGGATTGCTTTCAATCCTATATATTCTTCTTTTCTTTTCAGGGATTGTTGTCAATCTTTTCTTTTTTCTTTTTCAACTGAGGATTACTATATCTGGATAGCCTTTAATGATTTTGAACATCACCTTTCTTTCCCTAATTTGAAACTCAAAGCATTCCCTTACCTTATAAATATTTCATAGTTTTTACATCATTGAGCCCCAATCTTTTCTTCTCTAACGAATATCCAGATTCTTAATACTTTAAGATATAGTTTCCTTTACTTTAAATAGTTAACTATAATCTTCTTCTCTTATAATAAATATCTTAAGTTACAAATTTAATTTTCATTACAAAAATATTTCTTTAAATCTACCATAATATTTAAATAGCTACAAAATAATTACCTGAATTAAATTTACTACATAAAATCATATAAATAATTTTTGAAAGTAATTAAATAGGGGACATGTAATTGTTAATCTTTTTCTTCCCTCCCTCAAACTTAAAATGTTCAATATAAAGGTAGAAAGAAAAACTCTAAATATAAACATACCTCAGTATTTTAGACATTTTCATCATTCTGAATTTTTTACAGTCCTCAAAATTTCTACTTCACCTGGTCCGTAACATTAGGAGCTTTCTACACATATAAATTATTAGAGAAATTGCTGGATAATGAAACATTGAAAGTACAAAACTAAAATATTAAAAAAGCAAAATATTTCCTAACACAATCACAATACTAAACAAAACAATCACATTTAAAATGCAAAAAGGAAGATCAAATCACATTATAATTCACAAAGTACTAATCAACTATTTCCAATCACAATTTTTAATTTTTATTCTAAAACATTTTCATGGCTTCATCTAAGGGTGTAAACGAATCAAACACGAACGAACAAAGCTTGTGTTTGTGTTTGGTTCGTTTGAAATTTAGTTTGTTTGAAATAAGCTCGTGTTTGAAGTTGTTCGTGAAGTCACTGTTCGTGTTTGTTTCTTAACGAACGAACCGAACACGAGCTGTTCGCGAACAACGAGCCAGTTTGAAATCCCTAATATTAATATATATAAATAATATATTATATTAATTATATAACTTACATTATATAAATATATAATATCTATATTAGTATATTACTAATATAATATATTAATATATTATTATTATTATTAATTTATTATTAATTATAATTTATAAAATTTATTTTTTAAAAATTTCATAAATTTTTTATATATAATTATTGTAAATTATTTTATATTTCGAACAATAATGATTCGATCATTGTTCGTGTTTGGTTCGTTTAACTAACCGAACGAAAAAAATTTGTTCTTATTCGTCTCGTTTACCTATCAAACGAATCGAACACGAACTCATTGATGAATCGAACACGAACTGTTCGCGAACAACGAGCTTTTTTGACAGCCCTAGCTTCATCAATTCAAATCATCATTTCACAAATCTTGAGACAAAGAGAAAGATAGAGAAAACTACTTAAATCTCATGGGGAAAACACAACAAAACTCAAAATTCATATATAAAATCAAAGTCATACAAACTACAACAACAAATAAATTTATCTCTAATTTCTCCCCAAGAAAACTCCTCGAAGTTCCTCTGAATCTCTTTCTTTCTTTATAGCACACAGAATTCCTCTTTGAAGCGGCAAGGAGGAATAAATCTCTCACTTTCCCTCAACTCTTACAATCTCTCGAAGAATTCCTCACAATTTAGACTTTCTACACTTTTCTTACACTTAAAATTTTTAAGTCTCCCCCTCTCTATTTTCGGCCAAAGTCTTCTCTTTAAAGATGAGGATGAGCTTTTTCAAGAGTTGCCTAAGCACCCCTCCAAAATTCATCTTCATCCAATGCCTAGTTGGGCATAATCGCCGAGCTCGCCGTCGTCTGGCCTTCTATGTGAATTAATTTTGGAGTCTCGAGAAATTCTCGTCGTCGGCGTCGTTGGGCTCGCCGTTGGCGCCCTAGTTCAAATTTTCAAATTTTGTATTTTCGCTCCAAATTTGCTCCTTTTTGCATCTTCTTGCTCCAATGACCTTAATTCATCATTCCTGCAACAAAACATCAAAAATATCTTTCTTTAAAGTACAATATCGTTAGAAACAGTATAAAATAGGTATGAAAATCTCAACAAATTTTTCTTTGGTTAGGTGGCTATGTGGCTTCAATGTCAAATGGCGGGTGCCGCATGGAGACATTGGAGCGAACAAGGTTGAGGTGGTGCCCTGTGGATAAGTAGATAAATAAGAGGTTTTTTTTATTTCTTTTAATTCCTTATTTTTAAAAATTCATAACGTTTCTTAAAAAAATCATAAAAATAAAAGAGAAATACCCACTTGCTTAGTCAATAAAGGAAAAATAATGTGTACTAAAAATAAAATTTATTTTCATATTTCTTGATTTTTAATGAATTAAATACCATCTGGAGTATTTTAATTCATTATGATCAAACATTACTTGCCATAACTTGACATTTTGAGGGTTTGTTCCTCATCATAAACACTACACCCTTTGATTTTTCAAAGGTGAGAGGGCGTCTCTATGCTTCTATCCCTATTTTTCAAGATATAGTGGCCATTTTGGCTTATTTTAATTATTTAAATCAAAATATCATTTGAAAATTATGGGAAAAACTTTAGTAGGTTTCCTATGGTTAAAGAAGTCTAGGAAAAATATTATTATGTCTTGAATTATCTTGTAAATTTCTATATTTAATTAAATGTAAATATCTTGTGTTAATTAATTTTTATAAATATTGACAAAATCAATACCACATTATTTGTAGAAGTCATGTTTATCCACTGTAAAAATTTTAAAAATATTTGATTAAGTTCAAGTATTAAAGTTGATTTTCTACGGAACGTTGTATTTTGTACAAAAAATAATTATATTAAATTAAATACATTTGGGAAAATTATGAAAAGTGGTTTTCTGAGCTCACTGCGACCAGAGGCACTTGGGAAAAATAAAAACTATTTTTGAGAAAATACTTAATTTTTTAGCTTTATTTTGAATTTAAAATCATTAAAAATCCATGTATAAATTCAAAAATTCCAAAATTATAAAAATTACTTCAAATGTTATTAATGGTTTCCTGATCTCATACCCTTACTGACAAGTCAACAGGGAAGCGGAGAAGTAATTATTTTGTTATTCTTAATCATCCATTCTCCATATTTGTCAATCAAAAAGGAAATTACTTCATCAAGTGATGAATTAGTCATCACAAATGCACCGTACTCATCATGATATATATTTCTTTAGCCCATAATAAGTATTGATCTGATTAACAGTAAATTCTTCCTGCTTACCTCTAACAAAGATGTGATCACCCTCAGTGAACCTAACGTTTAGCATAGAACTCTTGAATCATGGGGACAAGTGTTATTGCAGCGAAGTAGCAGAATCTTTCCCATTTTTGGTGAGGATCAACCTTTCGATTTGCAAATGCTTGTTCTTGGATCAAATTTTTGGTCTACATTTGAGTATTATAACTCTGTTGGGCCTTGAAGTTGATGAATCTTCGTGCATCAAAATCCTCGGATGGACTTCCTCTTTTCACTTGGGGAGTCATTTGAAAATCTATGAAAATGTAAATAAATTTCAAATAAATTACTAAATAAAAAATCTAACTCCTCAAACAAGATATTTGGTAAGAAACTTTTCACCATGAGTTTTCTTCAAGCTTTTCATAAAAAATATCATATTTCAGATCTTTCACAATGTAGGAAAAATCCATGGTGAAAATTAAAAATTTCTTAGTTAAAGTGAAGCTTTTATCAATAGAAGATGAAATCTATGATTCCTAGCCTCCAAAATCTTCTCTATCACCCTAAATGTAAAGCCCTAGGTTAAGGTTTAAAGGTAGGAGATGACCCAAGCAGTGAAAATGGAGCTTGTCCGTGCAATTTTGCGATTTTCTAGTTAATCAGTCGTGTTGAAGTTTTTGGCCCATCATGCGCCAAATCCGGCGTATCATGCGACAAATCTGGCTCAACATCCTTTAATGCTCTGCAAAACGCCAGAGCACATGATCACTAGATTTTGGTTTTTGTGGAAATCTGCTCTATACTGCTTCACATGAACCTCTAATTACCTCAAATGGTCTTTTCTAAACATAAATAAGCATATTCTAACAACAAACTTTCATAAACAACGCAAAATTCACTTTTATATAAAAATTCCACGCTATTACAAACTAACATTTATCAAGCCAACAAACATAAAATTCAGTGTTTTAAAGTAAACCAAACATCCTAACACTGAAGTCTAAACATGTAAATACAAAGCATAAACATAGATAAAGTTCAGCAATAGTAGTAAATGCATTCCAAAACAACAAAGTAACTAAAACAAACAATACTAAAAAAAACATTTCGTACATGAACTAAGTTCAAACATCTTCTTCACTCTTATCCTCCTCGATATATCCCATAGATCGGTAGTGCACATATAGATTATAGAAGGGTCAGTAAGGAAACTCATCAGTCGAATGCTACCCAATCAAAGCATATTTCTTGAATATAATCACCAAAGCATCTTCAGTACGACTAGTATGTTCAAAATGTTCTTTCAATCTCTAATCTAGATGATCCAACATTTCAGAAATCTTTCCAATTGTAAGCATTATATTCTGCACCTCTTTTTCTATCTCCTCGATCTTCTTCAAATGTGCATTCGAATTGAATTAAGGTTGAATAGGTGATGAATATCGAGATTTTTGATCCATCAGTACATTCATATCATTTTCATCCCTCATTCCAATACAATTACAATTGACTTATGGATCCAATGGCTTCCAAGGAAGAAGCACTTTTTCCCAACTTTCATAAGGTACTTGCAATTGACTGCATAGTAGGAAAATAGTGGATGGATGTTCAAACCTAGTTGTAAACCCATTCACAATCAGACCTAAAACCGTTTTCACAATAATGGCTCCAATATCAATAAGTTTTCCATTTAGAATAGAATAATTTAAAATAGTGTTCTCCTTAGTCATCTTACTGATCTTCATAGTATGCAGTAATTTTGATGTAGTAAAAAAGTGTCATGCCTTTGTTGACCTTACTTTTGGTTGAGGTTTACTTTTTTCTCTTTAGTAGCCTAGGGTCTAGTCATAGGGTTTTTCCTGTTGACTATTCCTAGAAAACTAGATCTGGAACCCTCACCATTAAAAATTCCACACTCTTCTCCACTCAACTTGAAGTTCCACATATTGGTCATAACCTCTAGCACTTAGTATGTGGGGGCACTATCGGGGAAACTCAAGATGAGTCACCCTTAGGACTGCTGGACCTTAGAGTTAACCCTGGGTGTTGGTCTGGAGCTAAGGCACTCGCTACACTCACTACACTCATCTACACTCACAGTCACTCACAACCCTGAACTCAAATTTCAAGCCTAGGTCCCTTGATCTTTTTGGGATACTCATGTAGATGGTCCCCTAAACCTACCAGCCCTAAGGCTATGGTTTGACTAAGACCACTATGTAGAGGACCCAAAATGGGGCTTCCATTGATCCATGGCTTGTTGGTGATGGTTGGTACCTCAAATCTTCCAAAGTACCCATCTTGGCATTTTACCCCTAAAACACCCCCAAATTACCAAAATACCTCTATTGGGCCCAAAATCCAAAAAAAAAAGAAACTCCAAAAGTTCCCAAAAAAATCCAAATAAATCCATAATATTTTTAATTTCATTTCTCTCAACTACCACATGACACAATTTAGCCAATTTGACCATCTTTAACAAAAATCCCTAAATTTGCCTTTAAGGGCCCAAATTTCCCCAAATTCAACTAAAATGTCAATCAATTTGATCTCAATTGACCCAAATTTCAATCCTAAACTCAAATTCACTTTTGATATGACCAAACTAAACCAATGACAAGCTCAATTTGTCCATGATTTAAGCCCAATTTTGAGTTAGGTTAAAGCCTCAATCTTGGCCACATGACCTAATCTCACCAAATTGAACCCATAGCCTAGTCAATTGACCCCAATTAATGTTAAAAAATCTTGATAACATTCCTATACATCAAAATCAACCATCAATTGACCTTGGTGAAGCCCAATATCCGTTTGATTTTGGCTAAATCAAAAATTCCCATATTTAGCCCCAAATTGGCTAAGTCCCCAAATTTCACCCAATTGATATCCTTAACCTCCAAATTGGCATCCAATTCATGTTGAAAACTCTTAATGAGGTCCATATTGACCATTTATAACAATCAATTTGGACTTAACCCAAAGTTAACCCAAGCTAGACCCAAGCCTAGCCCAACATGACCAAATTGACCAAATTTCAAAATTTCCTCAAATTGAACCTTCAATTGAACTCAAAACCATTTCCATTCTTCACCAAAATTGTTCCTTATGATCATCCACACCAAATGCAACATTTATTTGGGCCAATTTACATGTCTAACCTAGCCCAAACCAAAGTTTTGGTCATTTGCACCAACTTGGACCCATGTACGAAATGTGACCTAACCACCCTAAAGTCACCAAATTAACTCCACCCCAGCCATTAGTTTGACTTAGTGACCAGTCCAGCAAACACCATGAAACCACCCAAATAAAACCATGGACCAAAGTTTCCCCAAAGTAAGGGATCTTATTCCAAAAAATACACATGCTTAAGATACTTTTGCCAAATTAAAGCATATTTGCATTAAATTGTTGTGATGGATTCCTCTGGGTTCCCTGAGCTCCTAGCCACCTCCCCCCTGGCCGGCCGTGGAACCTCACCAAAATCAAACCTAGAGGCCAGCTCATCCAAAACAAATTGAAGAGCTCCTCTGCCCTCCACCTAAGCACCATAATGCACCCAAACTTACGCCCTGAGAGCCACCCCATGGCCTTTTTTATAAAAACTCACCTCTACGGCCATGGGAGGAGTGCTAAGTTTTTTCTCAAAGAGAGTCTCCCAAATCACTCACAAAGCTTCTTTGAGACCTCCACAACCCATTCCAATCACTCCACTGCCTTGATTCTCACTGTATAAGAATTAGGGCAAAAATAGGACATCTCTCAAAACTCTACCAAACTTCAATTTCTTGTGCCCACACCTTAACAACAACAAGAGAAGACAAGGCCCCATCAAATTACCCTCTGAAATAGCGTCCACCATAGCTCTAGACCAACACCTGAAATTGAGCTTGGTCGAATTCATACTTAGGCCTTGCACCAAGACCAGAGACTCAATCCCTAGCCTCCTTGGACCCAACGAACATGCTGAACAGCTCTGATTGAAGCCTCGCCTCTTAGAGCAGGTATAAAACTTCTCCTCCTCCCGAGTCTATTTTGATTCTCCATTTACTTGAGCTTAGTTTCATGACACATTAGCCGTATGAATATCTTCTTCTCACTAAGGTGAGCATTTAAAAAAAAAATCACTTAATTTGGTTGAGAAATGAGAGAGATCTTAGGCCTTGGAGGTGGACGGCTCTCGGCCTAAGCCATTGGGGATGATGACCATGTGTTGTCTGATCGTGCGTGTATCAGACAGACGGAGGAAATCAAATCGGACGACGCTTCAAGACATAAACAGCGGGCCGAGTCTGCAAGCTACGTGGATGATGGCGTCCAACCAGAGCGTGCCACGCATGCCTTCAGAGCCATCGTAGGATGAGGTGGCACGCGCGGTTTAAATAGAAAAAATAACATTGTTTTATTTATTTAAATAACCCTAACTTAGAAAATCCATAACTTTGTGTAGGAAAATCACAAAAATAAGAAAAAAATACCCTCTTGCTCAGTGAACAGAGGAAAATAATGTGAAATAAAATTCAAGTCCATTTGATGGATAAAATATTTTTAATTAATTAAAGACTATTTTGGATCATTTGATTCTGCGTGCAAATTGATACATCACCTTAGCTTGAAACTTTGGCATGTTATAACCTCTATCAAGGAAAACATCCTCTAATTTTTCTAAAGCCAGAGGAGACTCCTATACAGAGATCCATATTTTTCAAGTTTTTGCACATTATTTCCTTAAAATAATCATGGATCATATCGATTAAAAAATTCTAAGAAAATTTTAGAAGGTCCACAATGACTAGAGAAGCTTTTGTAAATAATTTCATGGGTAAAGTCATTTAAAATGCCCTTAAATTTTACAAACACTAAATCACTAAGATAATTAATTTTGGACATAAAAATTTAAATGATTTGATTTTTAATCTCCACTGTGATTTATGATCGAGAGAACTCATCATAAAAAAGTTCAAAATATTTTGAGTTCATTTGATAACTTAAATTGATTTTCAAAGATAAACATCATTTTTGGCATTTAAATGATTTTTAAAAATCAAAATATAACACAAAAAATTATGAAACTTAGTTTTGTGAGTTCTCTATGACCAAGGGTATTTTCTAAAAATAAAATGATATCTAAAATAAAAACTTGATTTTTAGCCTATTTTAAATATTTAAATAATTAAAAATTCATAAAAAATACAAAAATAATAAATTCATGAAAATGTTTTAAATTGCTTCCTAATCTCTTAGGAACAATTAGAATATTTTTTCCCAATTTTCTAAATAAAGATATTGAATTTCAAAGCTTAAAAAAAGTTTTTAAGGGCTAAAAATGAGTTTTTCACAAAAATAATTCTAATAAATCAAAGAAAAATTAGAAAAATATGAATTTTGCTCCTCTAGATCCCTAACCTTATGGGGATTTTTCAAAAATACAAAACCTAATTTTCACTATTTAAAATATTTTATTTTTATTAAATAGCCCTGAACTTCAAATAATTCTAATAAATCACCAAAAATTCAAAAAATTATGAAATTTGATCCAAAGGCGTATCTAGTCTATGTCTACCTCCAGTAGAAATGTGAAGGGATTATAATTTAGTTTGGTCAAGTTAAGAATTTTCTTTGAAAAATCTTATTTTGCATGAAAATAATTATATAAAATAAATAAAATTTTGAAAAATCATATTTTCTCCTGTGATGTCTTAATTGACCCATTAATGAGGCAGATAAAAATTTCAAAGTCATTTGAATTGAATTTGACAAATTATGAAGTTTTAGAGCCTTAGGGGCAAATGTGTAATTTTGGAAGTTTAGCCTTAATTATCATTTAGCCTTAAGTCAAGGAGGGAAATGGGCAACCTCTAATCTTAATCAATTCATTTGATGTTTGAAACACAAAGGGGTTAATTGGTAGAAACCAATCTCACTTTCTTGATTTAGTTAATAAAATTCTAAATTATTAAAATTTGGGAGATTATTAAAATTAAATGATCCTGGACTTAGGGGTATGACTTTTGAAGTCAATAATTAATCAATGCCCTATCTTGATTTTCAAATGAATTCGAAATCATGAATCATGACCACTTAAAGCTTAACCTTTTCAAAACTAATTAAGACACTCACCTATGCCTTAAGGGCTTAGTGGTGACTTAGGCCAAATCAAAATTGACTAAATGAGGATTAGAGAAATAGGCTTAGTGGTGACTTAGGCTAAATCAAAATTGACTAAATGAGGATTAAGGAAATAAACATAATTATATCAAACATCCTTGAAACACCATTAAGCCCAATTAGGTTTAAAAATCATAATCAAACATACTTGAACTGGTGACTTAGGCCAAATCAAAATTGACTAAATGAGGATTAGAGAAATAAACATAACATAATCAAACATTCTTGAAACACCACTAAGCCCAATCAAGCTTAAAATTTGGCTAAGTGTTCCAACAACACTAACTTGCCTCTTTAAGGGACTTCAACCACATAATTCTTAAATTAAATCACAACTGATAATTACCCTATTCTTAGGGATAATTGAGACATCAATGTTCACTGAGTAATACTGGTATTTACAGGATGACTTATTAAGCAACATAATAAGTTTAAGAGAACTCGGGATTTTTCACCAGGCAGCGAGAGAGTAGCACGGACCTGTTTCTTTCTCTAGATCTGTTGGATGTCTTGAAGATCTACTAAACTTAATATGTTTTACTTGACAAAATAATCCTTAATTAAAAGGACCCACCAAAGTATGACATAAGAAAATTATTAAAACTTTACCTTTCCTACTCTTCATAAAGTTCCTTAACATGCATTTTAAGTTTCAGGAGGTGGAACGAGAAGACTGGCCAAGTACACTTTTACAATTTTCAGCGTTGTCTTTCTTGTACTTTCATACTGTGTTTTTCATACTGTACTTTTATATCTGGAAATGTGCATGATAAACAACGATGTCACCCTGCATGAAGACTAAAACTCTCAGGATAGCCACATAACCATAACCATAACCGAAACCAAAATTAAAATCAACCAAGATAAAACTCACCGCCACAACATTCAAAAAATTAAACAACTCAAAATTTAATCACAAACATCACACAAAACTACAACTTCAACTAAATTAAGATGTGATGATCGGGAATCCCTCGGAGGAGGTAACCTACGGTTGCTAACGAGGCTTCCAATGGTTTAAATGAAATCAAAATTTAATCACAAACATCACATAAAACTACAACTTCAACTAAATTAAGATGTCTCTATCGATGAGAATCCCTTAGAGGAGGTAACCTACAGTTGCTAACAAGGCTTCCCACGGTTTAAATTAAATTATGGAACTCAGGGAAACCTACGGTTGCTAACGAGGCTTCCCACGGTTTAAATGAAATTATGGAGCTGATTAAGTTGGGTTTAGTAAGTTCATTTGGACTGAGTGAATCCCACAACTTCAACTAAATTAAGATGTCTCTATCGGATGATCGGGAATCCCTCGGAGGAGGTAGAGGCTTCTCACGATTTAAATGAAATTATGGAACTCATTAAGTTGGGTTTAGTAAGTTTACGGTTGCTAACGAGGCTTCCCACGGTTTAAATGAAATTATGGAACTCATTAAGTTGGGGTAAATTGCAACTAAATTAAGATGTCTCTATCAGATGATCGGGAATCCCTCGGAGGAGGTAACCTTGGTTGCTAACGAGGCTTCCCACAGTTTAAATGAAATTATGGAACTCATTAAGTTGGGTTTCATAAGTTGCTAACGAGGCTTCCCAAGGTTTAAATGAAATTATGGAACTCATTAAGTTGAGTTTAGTACACAACTTCAACTAAATTAAGATGTCTCTATCGGATAGAATCCCTTAGAGGAGGTAACCTACAGTTGCTAACAAGGCTTCCCACGGTTTAAATTAAATTATGGAACTCAGGGAAACCTACGGTTGCTAACGAGGCTTCCCACGGTTTAAAT
The DNA here is from genome assembly GCA_002079205.1 of Phalaenopsis hybrid cultivar. Lineage (NCBI taxonomy): Eukaryota > Viridiplantae > Streptophyta > Magnoliopsida > Asparagales > Orchidaceae > Phalaenopsis > Phalaenopsis hybrid cultivar. Next base: position 734,063 of record JXCR01147372.1, read on the forward strand.
GAAATTATGGAGCTGATTAAGTTGGGTTTAGTAAGTTCATTTGGACTGAGTGAATCCCACAACTTCAACTAAATTAAGATGTCTCTATCGGATGATCGGGAATCCCTCGGAGGAGGTAGAGGCTTCTCACGATTTAAAAAAATTATGGAACTCATTAAGTTGGGTTTGATAAGTTCATTTGGACTAAGTGAATCTTTAAATGAAATTATGGAATTCATCAGATTGAGTTTAGTAAGTTCATTTGGACTAAGTGAATCCAATAGAAAATAGTGGTCCTGGAACGAGGGAACCGTAGGATCCTAACCGGTGTCGCTCTAATCAACATTAATATGCCCTCATAAAATTTAAATAACTTCAACCATAGGGCCATCTGATTTGACCTTATTACATGACACAGTAGATAACTCAAACTCATTGCGGTAAGAAGCTTGGAGCTAGCATGGTGGGCAGCACGACCATCTCTAACAGCAAAACCTGTCTTCCCTAGCTAAACCAATCTTCCTTCCTTAGACTTAAACAACAACGTCATAGGACTTTGAGGTTGCTTGCGTATGCAACGTAAAACCTCACCTTATCTTTAGGCCTTTGCATAACCCTGCTATACAATATAAGCCCTAACTCTTCTTAGGATTTCGAGGTTGTCGTTTATCACGACCTAAATCCTGACATCTTCCAGGCTATTTGTGTGATCATTTCACACGAATGTAAGCCCTAACTAATAAAATTGGCAAGATGAAACACCTAAATATTTCTCCTCAAAACCGAAGCCAAACATCAGGATGGCTTGGGAAGTCACTGAGGTTCTCCTCTAGATCCATGACATCCCCTAGTTTTTCCTCTTTTGGATTCTACAATAAAATGTTCCAAATTTTAACCAATTCCCTTTTCACACCTCTACGTCTGATCTCATTGAAGAGTCATAACCTTTGAAACTCCATGAAGATAATATTTTTTGATTTTTATTGATAGTCTTCTTAGATGACTTTGGTCCTTTAAGATGTAATTAACTACAGGGGCTTGCCCTTATAGGAAGCATGTTTGAACCCGACTTAATATAAACCCTATTTAATCATTTATATTAAATTGGGAAATTTTTCGGCAAATACAAAGGTTTTGCAGACCAAAGGGACGGCATACTTTCCTTAGTTTATTTGATCGAACCTCATCCTCAAGTCTTATGTTTATCCTTCGGGATAGATACGGATTTGAGGTATAGTGCTCTTTCATTTTAAAGTATGAAAAATATGCAATTTGATTTCATACTTCAACGTCCCTCCGAAGCGGGCGATGGGATTTCGATTTCGGTGACCGACAGCTTCTTACGGGCAACTCCCTACAAACCCCTCTAACCAAAAATAGCGCTGACGGCTTTTGGCGACTCCGCTGGGGATGTTCTTTTCTTTCCATTCAAATCAAGAAATATTTTTTTCACACATCGGTAATGTGTCAATGTCCCTCTTAGACAAAATTACCCTTCTTCCGTTGGCATACTTTACCCATTTCTATCTTGGGAAGGTATGGTAAACTCCTTGGACTTCAGGACTAGCTGTTCAACCATCTTTGAACAGAGGGGTTCATAAGGCCATTAAGGACTCCTTAAATTTTTATATGGGTTTGAATCCCCAATAGGTGTGTCGGTGGACAAATTCCCCCTGAGCATTCTCTGCCACTAATTGGGTCCCGCACTGGGTCCTAAAATTTCTTCACATCTCCCTTCCAAATTTGGTTTGCTATTTCACAAATTAAACCAAATCGTGTTGTGCTACGCGCACTTTGAAATTTTTTTATATTAATTAAATTTACACCTTTTTAAACAAAGATGTTAAAAATATCTGTAAATTAAGACCCGTCCGGTCTACAGATCAAACTCTATTTTCAGTGCTTGCACTAAAGATTACGAGGTTTTTGACCATATAACTAACCCTAAAACTTTCTATTTTGAAGCCTGCTACGATGACCTACCCAACGCTCACTTTTTCCTGCAACCTGCAAACGGATCGCAACGCCCGTAAAATCGCTCCCACCATCAAGTTCGGAGCTGGATTTGAAGACCTTGAGGTCATCCTTGGGAAAGCCCCGTTCATGGTAATGAAGATCGCCACTCAAAAAATGCAGGATCCATCTGCAGAATTCAACTTGAACTACCTTCAAGACTTCCCTGTCTGCAAGAAGGCTAAAGCTACTACGTAGCAGCACCCGTCAAAGCTGCTATCCCTCCTGCTGCTAAGGTGAAAGAAGTGATGTTCGTTGAAGCATTGACTGAAGGATAAACTGTCCCGCCATCCGTGTGTGAAATTAGGTTAAGCTCAAGAACTGCACCACTGACTTGAACTCAAAGGAGGAACCTCAATAGAAGAGTACCAAGGGCTATCAAAGCCCTGGCTGTTGAAGACAAACCTCCTTGCAATTTAGAGATAAAGACAAACCAATTCCCTGACACTGTAGCCGGTCTACACCACGGGGAGCATACCTTCCCTCGACATACCAATGTCTCCAGTAAGACATCCCGTCCTGAGACATCATTGTCGAAGAAGAAGAGGGTATCTGTACCCAAGGTCACTGCATCAATACATTTTAGTGAGCCTGCAGGACAATAAGTAAAACCAATGCCTGAAATATCTGACATTGTCGCAACAATAGCTAGCGAGATGGAGGAACAAGTAGAGGATGTCCATCATGGTCCTCCAGATCTTAAAGCAATCAAGGAATCGATAATTGAGGAAAAATTTGAGAAACTCGGGATTGAGATTTCCGAGTTAGCTCGAGAGCACAGAATTTTCGTCAATAGTGACAATGAAGATTTTGATTACAATGATTACCAGGAGGAGGATTTCATGGACGTCCATGTGATCGAAACCAGTGCTACCACGTCTGCGCACGAGGCTCAACCTCACACCGAAGAGAACTTCGTAGATGAGCTGCGTAGGGTTATCCTCCTAAGAGATGAGCAAGTCAATCTACTGGAAAAAATAATAGAGGAGATGACTGCAGCTATGACCGCCATGGCCACCATTCAGGAGCAATCACAAGCACTGAGATTAGCTTCTCCAGAGATTAATCAGCCAGAAATCATACATCACGGATGGAAGAAGAGAGGCTACTTCAACAGACAAAGATGAACAACCAAAGAAAGATTCTCCGTCAGGTGCCATGCCAGAAAAAGAGTTCAAGCAAATGGTTGAACAAGTACAGGATGCCTTAGCCCAGTCCAAGGGCGGTGCATCAATTTTAAAGGGTACACCTTACCCGAAGGAGTTCGATGTTGTCCCTTTCCCCAAGGGTTTTGTGGCCCTAAAATTCAAGATATTTGATGGGACTGGAAATCCCAGACAATATATAGCACATTTTCGAGCCAGTTGTGGCAACACAAGGAATAATGAGGCTCTACTCTACCAGCAGTTTGTCAGCAGCTGGTCAGGAATTGCTTTTGGCTGGTATGCTGACTTGCCCAATGGGTCAGTTAAAACATTTTCAGAGTTGGAACAGTTATTTGTGAAAAGATTTGCGAGGGCACAACATCGTGTGTCTATTGGAGAGCGCATGATGGAGAAGCAAAAACCCAACGAAACCTTGGCAGACTATATTTTGAGGAGGGGAAACCTTAGCATGAAATGTGAACCTCAGCTACAAGAACATCAAGCAATTGAGATTCTACTCAAAAGAATTCATGGCCCAGTAGCTTTCATACTTAAGGGACTCATCATCATATCCTTCGAGAAGCTAGTCAGTAAAGCCAGCACTCTTCAAGAAGAAATGAAGCACATGGAGCCACATGAAAAGGCTAAGGTGACCAAGGTGTTCGAAAAGAAATCAAGAGTTGTCGTAACTATCGACAAAAGAAAGTAGCTGATAAAGATATATGCAGAAGAGCATCACCAATCTTCATCGCAGTACTCTCAGAAACAGAGTAGTTAATCCAACCAATGGCCGCATCAGGAGGGATCACCTCGAATAGCAAGTAAAAGAATATCCCTGTTAGAGCGACAGAAAGTTGTGTATTCTTTCAAGGATGAAGCCATACCTAAAATATTCAAAAGCCTGATGAAGAAACCAAAATATTCAAAAGCCTGATGAAGAAACCAAAATATCAAACTACCTGATCTAAAGAAACCCGAAGAGGTGGATAAGAAGAATGAACCAAATTATTGCCCATACCACCGGTTGCTTAGGCACACTACAGAAAAGTGTTTTGTCTTTAAGGACTGGCTCGAGAAGAACCTCAAGGAAGAGAATATAACAATCCTGAAGAGGTATTTGAGAGAACCTGAAAATAGTTACATAAACATGATTTCAGCTGAGTCAATCTCCTCAATTGATCTGTATGCTGAAGTAGATGGATGGAGTACAACTTGCGATGAACTCAAGAGGGTCCTTAATCAAATACAAGAATCATTAAAACAAGCTTCTACGAATACCAAAGAAGAATGGACTGAGGTTTGGAGTAGATCGTCCAAGAAGATACTGAACAAGATACAGTCTGCATCAAAATAAGCCTCCATTCAGAGTGCGCAACATATCGAGCCTGAGATGAAGGTTTCATCAGAAGATCAGTCATCATCAAGGATAAAGAACAAGAAAAAGAAAAGTGTCACTGCCAAGATTAATAGCAAGGGGGGTTAGGATAGGGGTTGCCTCTACTAGATTGGTTGTGTCAAATTCGGGGAAGAAAATCCTCGAACCCTTGACTTTGTATGATTATCTTTTTGTCCCTCCGGGGTCTTATGAATATATTGATTGTGATTTCAGCTATGTTTTAACTGTTTCTGGTGATAACGTAACAGATTATGATCGATCTAGCTGCAATCTGGATTCCTAAAAAGATCCTCAAATTGTACTCGAGTCTGATGAACTTGTTGTCAAGGCCAAAGAAGACATCAATAATACCACTTACTACAACACCAATAACAAAGAGCCAATTCTCGAGCATCATGGTACACCGCTCGCCATAAACTTAGAACTTTCCGATGGAGAGGAAAAGACATTGGAAGATTCAATAATGATATCTCAAGAAGAAGAAATCACAGAAGTTAGCTTAAGAAGCAAAAAAGTGTTACCACAAAGAATCGCTCCAACAGATAAAGGAAAATAGATAATGGCTCAAGAAGAGATACCCTCACCTCCGCCAGTGGAAGAACCACATAATCAAGATAAAATCTAAGGATCATGCAAAGTAGACTACAATGTGCTAGCTCATCTTAGGAAGTTGCCTGCCCGACTAAGCATCTGCGACGCTCTGATCTTGTCAAAGGAGATGAGAGAATCTCTGGTTACAGCTTTGGTTGATCCAAAAATTTGCTTAGTTCAGTTGGCTAGCACATCCTCAGATGAAGTTTGCTCTTTGAGAGAATAGTCAGGGGTAACCTTCATAGATGAAGACTTGCTACTCGGTACCGCCGACCACAACCGTCCGCTCTATATCTCTGTCAACATTGGTAGATTTGTGTTATCTAGAATTTTAGTGGATCCTAGAGAATCTCTTAACCTGATGATCCTACAAACATTGGCCTATTTGGATATTGAAGCTCAAGATCATAAGGCTGATAAGATGATGTTAAGAGGATTCAACTAAAAGGGAGAAAGAGCCCTTGGATCAATTACATTACTTATGAAGGTTGGAGAACTCATAACAACCGCTAAATTTCATATCATCAATGTCAAAACCTCTTTTAACGCTCTATTGGGTCGACCATGGATTCATGAGCACAATATGGTTCCATCATCTCAACACCAGTGCAAGTACCGCAAAGATGGTCAAGAAAATTGCATCAAGGGAGATCTACAACCATTTTCAGTGCATCTTTAACGCTCTATTAGGTCGACCATGGATTCATGAGCATAATATGGTTCCATCATCCCTACACCAGTGCATTAAATAACCACAAAGATGGTCAAGAAAATTACATCAAGGGAGACCTACAACCATTTTCAGTGCATGAAGTTGGTATCCATGAAGATGTAGCCTACTATGTGCCTCGGGAGACCTACAACCATTTTCAGTGCATGAAATTGGTATCCATGAAGATGAAGCCTACTACGCGCCTCCAAAGAAGACTGCCTTCTTGTGCGAGATTTTGACAAACAAAGATGAAAATTCAGAAGAATCACAAAAACAAGGCCATACAACTCCGCTTCAACAATCTTCTACCACTTCTTTACAACGAGTTGGTGGAGGTTCTTCTAGTTCACACACCCGAGGTCGAGGCCGGGGATGCGGATGAGGAAAGATCAATTTAATTGTTGAACGGACTGGCCAACCATCAACATTGGTGATGAAGACAGTTCTGAAGATGAAATAATGATGACAAAGCAGAAGAAACCGAGAGATCCCTAGAAAATACAAAGAGGAATGAATATGAAATAATGAAGATCAGATAATCCACTATGTGAATACTATGACCCTTACTCTGATTCTCCCTCAAATGGTCGAGAGTTTAGAGGTCAAGGATGTCTGTAGTGTTGGTTCAAAGCCGATCAAATTTTATCATGCTTCTACCTCTACTGAGCTTGAAAAAACATGTAAATTTTGATGTTGATTCTAATGAATTAATGGAAATGCCTTTTGTTTACTTCTCGCCTTGTGTTCAAAAGTTAATTCAACAGGGACACTTACCAAAACAACTATCTTTTGGTTACTTCTCGCCTTGTGTTCAAAAGTTAATTCAACAGGGACACTTACCAAAACGCCTTATGTTCAAAAATTAATTCAACAGGTACACTTACCAAAACAAATGCCAAAAGATAAATTTCAACTTTTTGAAAACCTATGGAATGGTACCTGGACACTTACCAAAACAAATGCCAAAAGATAAATTTCAACTTTTTGAAAAATTATAGAATGGTAAAAGGAAACTTACCAAAACAAATGCCAAAAGATAAATTTCAACTTTTTGAAAAACTATGGAATGCTACGAAATTTACCAAAACAAATGCCAAAAGATAAATTTCAACTCTTTGAAAAATTATGGAATACTATACATTTACCAAAACAAATGCCAAAAGATAAATTTCAACACTTTGAAAAATTGTGGAATACTACTTATTGAAACGAATGCCAAAAGATAAATTTTAACTTTTTGAAAAACTATGGAATGCTAAAAATTGAACTCCCAATTTAAAAGGACTCAGATTTGGTACCAGTGGACCAGTTGATGATTCTGAATTTTGCATGGTTGTTACTAGTGAGTCGGAGGAGGATTGCCTTGATGTAGAGGATGACTCTACTAATCAACCAATATAAGATGCTCCGCCAGAATTTGAGGAAGAAATTAAATCTACTGTCAATGAACTGAAAGAGATTAACCTCGGGACTGATGAACGACCCCAACCTACGTTTATACTCTACTTGATGATAAAGAATCTGCAGAATTGGTCAAACTATAAATAGAATTCAAAGATTGCTTTGCATGGAGCTATGATGAAGTGTTAGGACTGTCAGCAGAGGTTGCAGTCCATAAACTTGGGGTGGACAAGAATATAACCCCAGTAAAACAGGCTCCCAAGAAAGTGTGCCTCGAAATAGAGCAACAAGTTATCGCCAAGGTAAAAAAGTTGATAGACGCCAACTTTGTTAAAGAAGAGCAATACCCTACATGGTTAGCTAAAATTGTACTTGTTAAAAAGAAAAATGGACATATCCGCGTCTGTGTCAACTTCAGAGATTTTAACAAGGCATGTACAAAAGATGAGTTTCCACTACCTATACCGGAGATGATGGAGGATATCGCTTCAACACATGAAATTTTTTCATTCATGGACGGATTGTCGGGATACAACCAAATCAAGATGGCTCCCGAGGATGCAATGCTTACAGCTTTAAGAACACCGATTGAAATTTTCTGTTACATAGTGATGTTGTTTGGCCTAAAAAATGTCGGAGCAACATATCAGTGGGCAATGACGAAGATTTTTTATGACCTCATTCACAACCAAGTAAAATGCTACGTGGATGATCTGGTCATCAAAAGTAAACAGAAAATAGACAATTTGTGTGATTTAAGGATCGTGTTTGAATGATTACGATGGTATGACCATAAAATGAATCCCTTAAAGTGCGCCTTTGACGTTACTTCCGTGAAATTTCTAGGATTCGTTGTCCGTCATCGGGGAATCGAGATCGACCACGATAAGATTAAAGCTATCTTGGAAATGCCTCCTTATAAAACCTTAAAACATCTACGTTCCTTCTAAGGGAAGTTAGCATATCTGAGATGCTTTATTTCTAATCTCTCAGGTAGGTGTCAGCCATTCTCGGCATTGATTAAAAAGGATGCCAAATTTATTTGGGAAGAGAAATGCCAGCGGGTCTTTAAGGACGTTAAACAATATTTAATGAAACCTCCTAATTTGGCAGCTCCTATCCCCGAGAAACCATTGATACTTTATATTGCCACCTTAGATGACTCTCTCGGAGCCCTCTTAGCCCAAGTCAATGACGAGGGTAAAGAAAATGCACTCTACTATTTGATTCATCATCTAATACCGATGGAGATAAGGTATCCACCTATTGAGAAGCATTGTCTGGCATTAATTTTTGCCTCCCAAAAGCTTAGACATTACATGCTTTCTCATAAGATCACCCTAATTTTGAAAGTTAATCCAATGCAATATCTGATGACCCGACCAAATCTCCAGACGTTTAAAGAGATGATCAATGATCTTATTGCAATTTGACATAACTTTTGTTCCCCTTCGTGCTATCAAGGGACATATACTAGCAGACTTTCTCACTGCACGCCCACTGCCAGCTGGGTCCTCTCTCAACGACAAGTTACTAGATGAGCAAATACTACAAATGGAATTTTCTAGTGCGCAGCATTGGGAAATGCACTTCAATGGCGCTTCGTCGACCAGGAAAGCCAACGGATCAGGCACAGTTAAAACAGGCAAAGCAGGGATCAATTTGATCATTATTACGCTAGATAAGGGTATGTTGAGGTTCTCATACCACCTGACAGAGTCGTGCACCAACAATGAAGTAAAATATGAAGCTTTAATCACCGGATTGGAATTGGCAATCTCAATGGATATAACAAACTTTGCCATTTATGGTGACTCTCAACTTGTCATTCAGCAAGTCGCCGGACAATACAAAATTTTTAAACCAAGACTAGCATAGTGCTATCAGTACACAATGAAGCTCCTGGAGCAGATTCCTAAGTTGAATTGCTATCGGATTCCTCGAGGAGATAATTCTCATGCCGACGCTCTAGAAAAACTCGCTAAGGAAATGGCATGTACCCCGGAGGATTCCATCAAAGTCATGGTGCAAGGAAGACGAGTCCTGTCTCAAAACGACTTCAAAACTGTACACAAGCTTGGAAAAGAAGAAACAATAAATAGAGTTGCAGACATAAACAAAGATTGGCGCAAGCCATTAATAGAATATTTGCATATTGGAAAGCTGACAAAAGACAAGTCTGAGGCGCACCACATCACAAGAAGGACCATGTCTTATGCCATGGTGGGAAATGTTCTCTACAGAAGATCATTCGACCAAATGTGGCTACGGTATTTGAGCAGAGCCGACGCACATAATATTGTCAAAGAGGTACGTGCCAGATTGTGTGGCGCTCACTAGTCAAAGCTGAAAATGAAAATGAAAATCAAAAGACTCAGGTATTATTGGCCAGCAATGATGTCCGATTTCTTGGATACAACCAGAAGATGTCACCAATGTCAAGTGCATGGGGTGGTCTTACACCAGCCTCCCAATGTGCTACACCCAACTGTTGCCTCGTGGCCATTTGACTATTGGGGCACATACATAATAGGTCTGATAGACCCTCCATCTTCCAAGGGATATAGGTTTATACTTTCCATTATAGATTACTTCTCCAAATGGGCAGAGGAAGCACCGTTACGTGAGGTTACGACACAGCACATCCTTCAATTTTTCAAAAGCCAAATCGTCTACCGTTTTAGAGTACCGCGAAGAATAATATCTGATAATGGGACAGCTTTCAAAAGTACCAAGATCAACAATTTTGTCAGAAGACATGGGATAGATTGGAGATACTCTACAATTTACTATCCTCAGACAAAATGGTCTGGCTGAAGCTTTCAACAAGACACTGGTACATATTTTGAAGAAAACACTTGATGAAAACAAAAGGGATTGGCGGCACAACAAATTATTAGAAGCCTTATGGGCCTACCAGACCACTTTCACGACTCCCACTCAGTGTACACCCTATATGCTCGTGTATGGGACCGAGGTCGTGTTACCGCTAGAAATTCAGACACCATCTCTCAAAGTTTTCGTTGCCAACCAACTCACAACGAAAGAAAGCGCAAGACTCATACTTGAATAAGTGGAGAGTCTCAAGGGAAAATGATTAGAAGCCCAACAACATTTGGAGCTCTACCAGGCAAAGGTGGTACAAGCCCATGACAAATTTGTCCACCTGAGGAAATTCAAAGTTGGTGACCTCACGCTTATGCTCAAAAGACCTATTCTTGCACACTGTAAAATAGGTGAAAATTTCATGACAACTTGGGAGGGACCATTTGTCGTTGAGAAGGTCTATATAGGAGGAGCCTACCAGTTAGTGGACTTTCGGGGTGAAAGACCCATGTTACCAATAAATGGACGATACCTAAAAACCTATTACACAACCTGATGTTGATTAATGTCGCTTGCCTTAGCTTGCCTCTGCTTGCTTTGAAAATTTGAAACTTTGATTATTTTAGGGTTATCTATATGGTCAAATGTCTATGACCGGGTCCAAATTTTGTAATTAACCTCATTATAATAAAAATTTTGAGAAGATTTTTGAACTTCACACGTTCTCTTTTCTACTTTTGAATTTAAATACCCATTAAATCAAACGAGACTCACACATAAAATGAGTAATCCTCTTCACCAAAACAAACTAAAATTTACTTTAATAAATACTTTGTTTTGTTCTTGTTCACAACAAGCTTTGGCCCACTGAGATTTTTTTCTGTCGTCTGCAGAAAAATGTCAGGACAGAGGTTGATCTTTGCCTTCCAGGACGGCTGGAACCTCGCACCGAATGAGGAGATGGCACCGCAAGGAGGTTTCATAGATTTCAACATGGATTTTAACCAGGTTGATATGGACTACGAGGGTCCTCTAATGGACGTATTCAGCAGTAAAGAAAAAGAGGGACTCCCTTCACTGTTGAGGGTGACCACTCAAGATAATCCGTCACGCAAAGGTAAAAATGTGATAGCAGAACAATATCTGATGGAGGGGCCCAGCCCTCTGCCCTCCATGTTAGCTACTCTAGCAAGGGACCTGATAGCCACCTGTAATGAACGATTACCAAACACTCCGCTCCGCAGACCGTAGCATAGAAATGCCAGCCAAAAGAAACAGAGAGCCTTTCTGTGACAGGAACACAAACACTAGAGAAACGTGAGCAGTTTTCTTACCCACATTCCTGAGGGACATATTTACGACACAGATCTGAGAGAAACTTCTGCCAGTCTGCCCACTATAGATGAAGAGTCAGGATTTTTGATAGAATCATATGTGCTCCGAGTTCCAGATATCTTATGCAGGGGTTTCCCAACATGCAACGTTGAGGTACCAGCCGGGACATCAGTCACGGGCGCATTTGTAGAACGCCCAGATTACAACGTTTTGCATCTACAGCGTTTCAATATATTAGAAGAATACACTTCAAGCACCAACAAGTCTCAGACTCCAGACTTCGCGCAAATGAACCATATGTCCCACTGGGACGGATCAACACGCACCATGGAGCCCACGATCATACATCCCACTAGAGGCTGAATCTCATATTCTAGATAGACCAACACCAGTTTGGGTTCTCACCGAGGCCCAAAGGAAGGAATGCCACGGCACCTGCCAACTCCTAGTATGGTACAATACTAAAAGATAAGCAGAGTAAATAAAAGAGAATTCAAGTTCTATGAAGAAGTTCAGGGAAAGTTTGTCAACATATTGGAGGGCCTCGAGATATATTCCAAGGTTTTCTCTGAACTTGATGAAAGAAGCATTTTGGACTGCATCTTCAATTTAAGAGACAGAGGTCGAGTGAGCTTTCTCATGGAGAGGACATATTCCAATCCGAAGAAATGGATGAGGGGAAAGGGAAGAATCACCATCCAATGCGACTGTTGCTACAACTTCACGAACGGCAGACAGGGGAAACCACCTGGGATCCTCAGATACAACCAAGTGGATCTGTTGCCACCAATGATAAAATTTATGATCAAGAGAATGGTCAAGTGGAATATTCTATTTGGAAAAGAAAATTGGTGATCGCAACATTTGCATCATTAAAATTTATGAAGAAGGTGACTGCATTCCCCCACACATCATTCATCATGATTTTATGAGGCCTTTCTGCACGGTCTCATTCATGAGTAAAAGCAATATTCTATTTGGAAAAGAAATCAATATAGTCAGCCCTGGTGAATTTGAAGGAGCTGTGGAGATTCCTCTTCCGGTTGGTTCAATACTTGTCCTGAAGGGCAATGGAGCAGACATTGCCAAGCAATGTATTCCAAGAGTGCGACACCGTAGAGTCTCTGTAACCTTCCGCATAATGGACGACATTAAAATATCATATGGATTCCAGCAGGACCCGGTATTGGAGGAATTATTTCCATATGAGCTGTGAGAAGGTTGTACCTCAAAGTACATGCGAAGGGAACACTTATCCTGGAGCATGACTTAGAAGGACTGCTTGATTAGGAGCTCAACATACCTGGTACAGAGGGTTCACTTACTTTCTTCTAACAGCATGACATGTATCTGATGTATTCAGACTACGATGTACTCATAGCATGAGATGATTCTCAATGTATTTTGACATGGACTACATGATGTACCTTTTGAGGCATTAGCCTATGTTTGATTTATGAAATCCCTTTTTGGAGCAAATTAATGGAAATTTCTCTCAAATTGTGCCTTTTTGTCAGTTGCCTTTTTGTGCGATGGATAAAAGCTGCGGACCATGCGATGGTTCAGAATTTTAATGAACAAAGAACAAAACAACAAATCTTCAACAAAAAATAAAACATAAATGAAAAATAATTACTAACAAATAAAAAATAAAAAAAATTTCTTTTGAAAATCAACCAATTAAAATTAAAACTTTAAGAAAATATTATAAAAAAAATTAAATGTGATAAAAACAACAAGAAAATAAAATAAAGTTGTTGAGTGGATGCTTCCGATTTCGGAATTTCCTACTCCTTGTGCGCGCAGCACAACCATCGTTATCTACACTAACTCTCTACACATCCCTACAGAATTTCACATTCTGCACAAAAACTCACAAAGCCTTACAAATCTCCTTCAACAGGATCAACCTTTCCACATGATACACTTTTTCAACACCGCAATCTTTTTGTACATTTCAATTCTCACATTTTGAGGTCGATACCTAAAATTTGACTCTCTCCTTAAGATTGATACCTAAATTTCAATTCTCATTTCTGAATCAGTCCTATATTTCTGATTCATTACATTCGAGGTCGGTCCTTACATTTTGACACTCTCCTTTGAGAATTGACCTACATTTCAATTCTCACTTCCGAATCAGTCCTACATTTCTGATTTATTACATTCAAGGTCGGTCCTTACATTCTGACACTTTCTTTTGAGAATTGACCTATATTTCAATTCTCATTTCCGAATCAGTCCTACATTTCTAATTCATTACATTGGAGGTCGATCCTTACATTCTGACTCTCTCTCCTCTTTTTGGATTGATATATGAATTTCAATTCACACCTCGTGGTCAGCACTTACATACTGACTCCCATCCTTTGGAAATCTTTGAAATTTCATAACTCAAACTCCACTCTCCAATCCCCAACGAGAGTCCCTATTTCTTGACTTGCTCAAACACTCACCTGCTAATTCCTTAGCAGAAACAAATCACACACACGACCCTACACATATTTTTGGGTTTGTTGACTTAGAGGTTGTATTAGTTTTTGTTAATCTCGTCGGTAAATTCCTATACGCACGGTGTGCTTGCCCAGCACACCACACCTATTGGGGGTCCATTTGTTGACCTCACTTTTGGTAGAGGTTTAGTTTTTCCTCTTTAGTAGCCTAGGGTCTAGCGATAGGGTTTTTTCTGTTGACTATTCCTAGAAAACTAGATATGTAGCTCAACTTGAAGTTCCACATATTGGTCCTAACCTCTAGCACTTAGTAGGTGGGGGCACTATGGGGGAAACTCAAGATGAGTCACCCTTAGGACTGCTGGACCTTAGAGTTAACCCTGGGTGTTGGTCTTGAGCTAAGGCACTCAGTACACTCACAATCACTCACAACCGTGAACTCAAATTTCTAGCCTAGATCCCTTGATCTTTTTAGGATACTCATGTAGATGTTCCCCTAAACCTACCAGCCCTAGGGCTATGGTTTCGCTAAGACCACTATGTAGAGGACCCAAAATGGGGTTTCCATTGGTCCATGGCTTGTTGGTGATGGTTGATACCTCAACTCTACCAAAATACCCATCTTGGCCTTTTACCCCTAAAACACCCCCAAATTACTAAAATACCCCTCTTGGGCAAAAAATTCCAAAAAAAAGAAACTCCAAAAAATCCCAATAAATCCCAAATATTCCCAACTTTATTTCTCTCTACCACCACATGACCCAATTTAGCCAATTTGACCATCTTTAATCAAAATCCCCAAATTTGCCTTTAAGGGCCCAAATTTCCCCAAATTCAACTCAAATGTTGATCAATTTGATCTCAATTGACCCCAATTGCAGTCCTAAACTCAAATTCACTTTTGATATGGCCAAAGTAAACCAAATCCAAGCTCAATTGGCCCATGATTTGAGCCTAATTTTGAGTTAGGTTAAAGCCCCAATCTTGGCCACATGACCTAATCTCACAAAATTGAACCCATCTCCTAGTCAATTGACCCCAATTAACGTTTAAAAATCTTGGTAACATTCCTATACATCAAAATCAACCATCAAATGACCTTTTTGAAGCCTCATATACATTTGATTTTGGCCTAAATCCAAAATTCCCTAATTTAGCCCTAAATTGGCTAAGTCGCCAAATTTCACCCAATTGATATCCTTAACCTCCAAATTGGCATCTAATTAATGTTTGAAACTCTTCATGAGTTCCCTATTGACCATTTATAATAATAAATTTGGACTTAGCCCAATACTAACCCAAACTAGACCCAGACCTAGCCCAACATGACCAAATTGACCAAATTTCAAAATTCCCTCAAATTGACCCTTCAATTGAACTCAAAACCATTTCCATTCTTCATCAAAATTGCTCCTTATGATCATCCACACCAAATGTAACATTTATTTGGGCTAATTGACATGGATAGCCTAGCCCAAACCCAAGTTTTGGTCATTTGCACCCACTTGGACCTATGCACTAAATGTGACC
>JXCR01147373.1:4004-17184 GCA_002079205.1 Phalaenopsis hybrid cultivar
ATTCTACTACTACCCAAAAATTTTAACCAGCCATGTAATGATTTCTTAATAAGTTAATACATTTTGTTGTGGGAAAGAAATTTTTTATTGATGATGATGAATAAACAAAAATTGATGCCCTATCCTTATTAAGAAAAAGGGAAAAATTGCTGCCTGGGAAAATTTTGGGCAACAATAAAGTGTAAAGTATAAATTTTTAGCTTGATAAGTAATACATTATATATATATAGTTCAAATTTATCATCTAATGATTTAACTATAAATTTTCATGAATGAACCATTAGTACTTGTTTGGATTTAAACTCATTTTTACCATATATTTTTTTTCTTTTTTGGGAGTGAAAAATATTACGTTCTGAGTCTGGATGCAAGCTGCGTCTGGACAACGGATGTGATGCACGGAAGAAGCGGAGAAAAAACAAACGATCTTCTCGTGCATCATTGTCCTGCGTCTAGACTCTGGACGAAAAATTTTCTTTTTTATGAGAGAGAAAATTAAATTTGGAACTGGATGCTTCATTTTTTTTTTTAACTAGATCATTCATGTCCCACAAAGTAAATCTTTTACCAGTTTTCTTTAAGCTAAAGATAATAAAGCTATTGTTTTTATTTGTTTTTAAGTTAAGAGTCAATTTTATAAGATAGAATTTAATCACAATTTTGACAATAATTTGATGATTAATTAGTTCTCAAAATCTTGAAGCATTCCCCAGCATTCTGCTTTTTAGAATCTAAAGCCCTCTATTCTGAGAAGGTTAGGTTAGGAGCTGTCTTTATCCTTGCCTTCTCGTTCTAGGAGTTGGCTTAAAAAAGGGGGCAGAATACGACTGAGTGCTGCTGCTTTTCTAAGTCAATCTGTCCTTCTCTTTTCAATTCTCCTGCTTTTTGCAGATTTCAGCTGTAAGTTCTGAATTTACTGAATCACAAGAACTGGAGAATTTAATTTCACAGGCTAGGATTGAAAATGATAACAGAATTTACAGGATTTAGTACCAGACAATTTTTCAGTATTCATGTCTGTATTATTATTCCAAATTCTGTATTCATGTCTGCCTCTCCGAACTCCTAAATTAATCCTGGGAGTCTAGCTAGCAGTAAACTTCACTTCTTGTCTTAAGTTTGTAACGACTATTGACGATGGATTTTTTTATTTTTATTTTTATTTATTTTTTTGATGCTCTAAATCGTTATAGTTGAAGGATGCTCTTGCTGTAAATTCTCCAAGAAAATCTTCTCCGGTGTTGAAGATGGTTGGTTGTCTTGGCTTCCGTGACCAAATGGAGGAGCACAGCCAGAAAAATTTTCAATCCGGACTCCGCCTCTCTTCGTGCGTGTGCGGAGAACAACAATATACCGTCATGTGTGCAATATTGGGCCCTCCTAAAAAAAATTAAAGTAGAACTACAAAGGTTATTGGAGTGGAACCGCGGAGTTTATTGGAGTGGAATTTCAGATGTTATTTGGAGGATTATTAGGAGGTTATTGGGGCATTAACTCCAATAACGCCGCAATAAACCCTCAATAACCTCTGTGATTCCACTCCAATGACCCCTGCAATAACCCCTACAATAACCCCTAATAACCTATGTGATTTCACTTCAATAACTCCCTGCAATAAACCTCACAATAACCTTCGTGGTTCCACTTCAATAACCCCATACACTAACCCCAGTAATAACCCCCGCAATAATCCCTTCATAACCCCCGATAGCCCCCAAATAACCTCAACGATTTTACTCGAATAACCCCTCAATTACCTCTGCAATGTATGACACATGATAACACACGTGGCGGTACATTAGTGTTCTCCAACTATTTTGATCGAAAAGAGCTCAGTTCCATCTTGTCAGAGTTAAACTTGCCGATAAAAATCTTCCCAATTTGTTGAACGTTAACTTCAAAAAGAAATTTGCCTGATTACTTTAGAGCTAATTTGACAGAAAAAAAAAATCTGCCCAAGAAAAATTTGTCCCTTGATGTCAGAACTAGTTTGTCAGAAACAAATTTACCCCATTTGATGACAGTCGATACACCTGAAATAATTTTTTTCTCCTGCATTGAAAGCTAGTTTAAAAGAAGAAACTTTGCATCATGCTATGGAAGTTAATTTAATTGAAAAACTTTCTCATGATCCCATACTTTCAGGATCCCTGATTAGTCATTTCGACTACAACAAAACCAAAACTTGCAGCAGGTTAATGAAAATCATTCTTTAGTCACTTTCTCTTATTTATTTTTTTAAAGGTTTCTCAAGGATGAATAGGGATGCATGTCTGTTTCTCTTTATCCTAGCGTGTCAATACAAAGCTCTGGGATTAAATGGTTTGAGGCTTTGCTTAATAGCCATGAAATCATTTTGTCCCAATGTGAGATCTTTTTACTATGTCCGTGATCAAAAAGGTGCTGGATGAAGTGTACAGCTTCCGGAGGAAGAAGAATTGGCTTGCTGCTGTTNTGATTAAATGGTTTGAGGCTTTGCTTAATAGCCATGAAAATATTTTGTCCCAATGTGAGATCTTTTTACAATGTCCGTGATCAAAAAGGTGCTGGATGAAGTGTACAGCTTCCGGAGGAAGAAGAATTGGCTTGCTGCTGTTGGCTTCAAGTGGAAGCTTACTCAGGTAATTTTCCTTTTTCCTAACCTTGTTTCTCTAACAAGTTTTTCACAATCTCTCAAGGGATGTCTGGCAGGATTTAAGCCAAATCCTGCCGGTCATTTTGCATAAAATAAATCTCGGCATTTCGTAAATCCGGATTCCGTAGATTTCGGCTGTAAATGCTGTAAATCCTTAATCCTACAAATAGGTGGAGTAAACTTTGTGAGGCTTGGGATTCAAATTTGCGGGTTTCCAATTGTTTTCACCGGCCATAACTAATTCCTAAATCTTAGCCGAAATTGTCCAACGGTTCTATCAGATTTATAGAATTTAGCGTACTCGTGACCACACAGATTTCCCGCCTTAACAATTCAGGATTTAGTAAATCCTGAATTTACTAAATCCTAATTACTTCAATCACATATGTTTCCAGACAAACCTCTTAAGCTAAACATCTTCATGAAAACAAAAGAATCTCTCATCTTTTAGTATGATATGCGCCTTGGAGATTTGGTAATTGAAATAAGCGTGTACACTCTTCTTATGAAAATTAAGATTTCATGTTTTAATTTGAGACTTACAAAAGGAAAATTGCTCCTTTGTCCTGCTAGTTTATTTTTGCCTCAGTGGACATTTAATGTGTATCTTGATCATCCCATTGATTCTCCTATTCGAGCAATGTATGTACATTTTCGTGGCAACTGTTGCATGTGATGCATAATTGTTTTTGACTTTCTTGCTTCGCTAGTTCCATTGTGTTCATACCCTCAATGGCAAAATCAAGTTGTCTGATAAAAGGGGGCGAGAAAATTTATAAAAATTAAGTTTTTTTTTATATNATAATTGTTTTTGACTTTCTTGCTTCGCTAGTTCCGTTGTGTTCATACACTCAATGGCAAAATCAAGTTGTCTGATAAAAGGGGGCGAGAAAATTTATAAAAATTAAGTTTTTTTTTATATGAAAGTTGAGGTTTAATAACAATTAAGTTAGAAATTAGTGGTTAGTGGTTATACTGTGTGTTGAACTTGGGTCTCTTAATTGGAGAGAAAGCTCTCTACTAACTTCCTTAGGCATCCATTTACAAAGTTGAAAGAGAATTTAAGAAAATACTTTTCATATTATATATAGTTATTGTTGGGTAGTGTGGAGACCCGGTCCACCGCAATTTAATTAGCTTCCTAATTAAGAATCGCAACTACCTTCCCACCTAACACTCACTTATCACATCCCACCTACCGCTCACCTACCTCTCATATACTGTTCTCCTGGTTTCTATAAATAGCCTCTTATGACTTGTCATAACCAAGCCAAGCCAAGCAAAGCCAAGCTAGGTCAAGCCAAGTCCTTTATGAGAGAAAGAGAGGAAGAGAGAGAGAGAGAGAGAGAGAGAGAGAGAGAGAGGAAGGGAGAGAAGAAAATAGAGATNGCAAAGCTAAGCTAGGTCAAGCCAAGTCCTTTAAGAGAGAAAGAGAGGAAGAGAGAGAGAAAGAGAGAGAGAGAGAGAGAGGAAGGGAGAGAAGAAAATAGAGTTTTTCTTGTAAACGTCGAGGTGCTCGACATTTTAATTCCTCGAATAAATAAAATCCTTTGCAGCTCCATAAATGTAGGCAAAATTGTCGAACCATGTAAATCTGTGTGTCGCTCTGGTATTTTCTGCAAGCAATTTTTCCCGTTTCATTTTTCATTTTATTGTCATCGTTTTTTCACAACAACTGGTATCAGAGACTTGGGTTCGAATCTAAGGAAGAGCAATGAGCGGAGACGAAGTGATGACAACGGGGATTAAGAAGTTCAATGACACAGATTTTGTTTTTTAGAGGATGCAGATAGAGGACTACCTCTATGGGAAGAAACTTCATCTTCCATTATTGGGAAAACGACCGGAAAAGATGAACAAGACGGAAGGGAATCTGTTGGATCTACAAGTTATGGGGGTTATTCGATTAACCCTATCGAGATTGGTTTCCCACAACGTCATCAAAGAGAAGACTATTGCATATCTCATGACAACTTTATCAGGTATGTATAAAAAGCCATTGGCGAATAACAGGGTGCATCTAATGAAAAGGTTATTCAACTTGAAGATGGCGGAAGGTGTGTCTATAGCTCAACACCTGAATGATTTCAACACCNGGAGGTGCTCGACATTTTAATTCCTTGAATAAATAAAATCCTCTGCAGCTCCGTAGATGTAGGCAAATTTGTCGAACCATGTAAATCTGTGTGTCGCTCAGGTATTTTTCTGCAAGCAATTTTTCCCGTTTCATTTTTCGTTTTATTGTCGTCATTTTTTCACAACAGCTGGTATCAGAGACTTGGGGTCGAATCTAAGGAAGAGCAATGAGCGGAGACGAAGTGATGACAACGGGAATTGAGAAGTTCAATGACACATATTTTGTTTTTTAGAGGATGCAGATAGAGGACTACCTCTATGGGAATAAACTTCATCTTCCATTATTGGGAAAACGACCGGAAATGATGAACAAGACGGAATGGAATCTGTTGGATCTACAGGTTCTGGGGGTTATTCGATTAACCCTATCGAGATTGGTTGCCCACAACGTCATCAAAGAGAGGACTAATGCATATCTCATGACAACTTTATCAGGTATGTATAAAAAGCCATCGACGAATAACATGGTGCATCTGATGAAAAGGTTATTCAACTTGAAGATGGCGGAAGGTGTGTCTATAGCTCAACACCTGAATGATTTCAACACCATCAAAAATATTTGTCGTCTGTTGAAATTGATTTTGATGATGAGATATGTGCGCTGATATTGTTGGCTTCATTGTCAAATAGCTAAGAAGCCATGAGAATGACAGTTAGCAGTTCTGCAGGTAAATCTAAGTTGAAATATAATGATATTCGTGATTTGATTTTGGCTGAGGAGATGCGCAGGAAGGATTTTGACAAGGCCTCATGTTCAAGTTCGAAGTTGAATGTTGAATCCAGAGAGAGATCACATGAAAGAAACTCAAACAGAGGAAGATCAAAATCAAAGTCTGGTCAGCAGGCAACCTGTTAGATTTTTGGCAAGGCTTGCCACATAAAAAAGAACTACATGAATCCTAAGAAGAAGGAAAATATTGACGCTAATGTTGTAACTGAAGAAATATAGGATATGCTATTGCTGACAGTTCATAGTTTTGTTGATGACAGGATACTAGATTCAGGGGCTTCCTTCCATATATTTTCCTGTCGGGAGTTAATGCAAAATTATGTTGCAAGTAACTTTGGGAAATCATATCTGGTCGATGGAAAAGCTCTAGACGTGGTGGGGATGGGAGACATTGATATTGCACTCCCTAACAAAAGCAAATGAACTTTGCAAAAGGTCAGACACGTTCTTGAGTTGAAGAAAAACCTCATCTCTATTGGGCATCTCAATGAGGTTGGTCATTTTGTGTTGTTCTCAGATAGCACCTAAAAGGTTACCCATGGAGCATTAGTGCTGGCTCGGGGTAAAAAAACTGACACACTATATATGATTACAGGTTTACTCAGGTGATGACACATCAGTCAGAGGCGTATTATAGGGAAGCTGAAGAAGGTCAGTTTCCGAAAAGTGATAGAGCGCCAAAGGCAGGAAAACCAGACCTTGTACAGACAAATGGTGGAGAACCATAAAGCTATAAAGAAATCTTACAAGATGAGAATTCGAGCAAGTGGGAGCTGACCAATGAGGAGGAGACCAATTCCATGTCAGGGAATAAGACTTGGGAGCTGACAGAACTTCCACTAGGGAAGAAGGCATTGCACAACAAGTGAGTGTACCAGGTGAAGACTGCGCTTGATGGCAGTAAGAGGTACAAAGCTGAACTTGTTGAAAAAGGCTTTCAGCAGGGGCAGGATATTGCTCATGTAATGGGAGTTGTAAGCAGATACATGAGTAACCCAGGAAAGAGCTTGGTGGTACAAGGCTACACTAACGGTGATATGTCAACTGAGAGTGTTACTTGTGAGAAATTAAAGTTGTGCTCGAATTTAGTTGGTCTTCAAGCGTGAAGACAGGGGCTTTGAGTTGAAGAAGTGGAGGATATCATGTTTGAGGAAAAGGTCGGTACAACTAGTAGACGATGCAGCCAGTAGGTGATGCAGTCAGTGTCCCGGTCTCCAAGTGGGAGAATTGTTGTGTAATGTAGAGACTCAGTCCACTGCAATTTAATTAGCTTCCTAATTAAGAATCCCACCTACATTCCCACCTATCACTCACCTACCACATCCCACCTACCGCTCACCTACCTCTCATCTATCGCTCTCCTGATTTCTATAAGTAGCCTTTTATGGCTTGTCATAATCAAGCCAAGTTCTCTAAGAGAGAATGAGAGGAAGAGAGAGAGAGAGAGAGAGAGAGGAAGAGAGAGAAGAAAATAGAAATTTTCTTGTAAACGTCAAGGTGCTTGACGTTGTAATTCCTCGAAGAAATAAAATCCTCTACAGCTCCGTGGACGTAGGCAAATTTGTTGAATCACGTAAATCTATGTGTCGCTTTAGTGTTTTTCTGCGTGCAATTTTTCTCGTTACATTTTTTGTTTTATTGCTATCGTTTTTCACAATGATTATATATGGCTTTTCTTACATCTAGAAGAGGTAAAGCTTCCTTCAACCACTCCCTAGTTTCAGTTTTGATTACACATCAAGTGACACAGGGTAGTAAAATATCAAATATTTTCTAAATGATTATGTTGAATCTGTATTATCCTTTTGTGTGAACTGAGCATGCATATGCAGTTTATATAAGCTGATGCTAAGTAATTTACATTAAGCCTTTAATTTTATTCTGAAATGCACCCGAAATTTGTTTTTCCCCATGTATAGTGCCTTGGAAAAATAATTGCAGCACTATAGTATTAGCGTCAAGACACTATCTTTGCAGCACCACATCACTTCTTCTAGAGGAAAGTTTTTGCTGAAACCCAGACATCGTATCATGATGTCATATTAAAGTGTAATAGCACTGCAAAGAGGGAGTCCATTTAAAATAGTTATTCTGTGGTTTTAATCGAGTTGGATTTCAAATTATTTTGTGCAAGGAGTGTGGTGTGAGTGTCCTTGTGTGTCCAAAAGTATGAAGAGGCTTCAGTGTTGTGTAATTTGTAATATTCTCCTTATTTTTGCTTCATAGTGGATTTCTTAGTATGATGTGACTCTATTATTTTTTCCAATTATCAAGTTTTTTTCATATTAAATTTAGTGTTTTCTGTGTTTCATGTTTTGTGTGATTTTCTTCAATGTTTTTTTCAGATCTCTCAAATCAATTTTCACATTTTACATCTCTCAACATTTTTAAGGTAATCCTCTTTTCGCTTTCTAGAGGATGAATTCAAAACCAGTGAATACAAATTCCCTTGAACAATGGTATTTAGTTCTTGTAAACTCTGAAAATTCGTGCCCTAGCCTCCTTCAAAATGCTTAGAGGCAGTTTTACTAATGTTTCAAGTAAAACTTTTAGAAGGCAGATGAAATTTTATATAAGAGTTACCATAAAAGTTTCTATTAATTTACAAAGATTTTTAAGATATAAAGTTTGAGATTTTATATGGTTGCAAGCCCTTATGATTCATTGTTCTTCACAATGACAGGAGAGCATTTTCCATTAAGGTGAAGCCTACATCTGTCAAAATTTTCAAGTTAATATTCTTTCCTTTTTCTAGAGGATGAATACAAAATGAGTGATACAAATTCCCTTGGATGGTGGTATATTTAGTTCCTATAAACTTACAGAAATTCGTGCCCCCATCCTCCTTTAAATTTTTTAGAGGAAGGTTTACTAATGTCTTGAGTCAAACTTTTAGAATGCAGATAAAATTTAAAATACGACATTACCTAAAAATTTTGTTCTTATTTTATGATGACTTTAAGATCTAAGGTCTGAGATTTCTTATAACTATATGCCCTTATGATTAATTACTCTTCATAATGATAGGAGAGCACTTTCTGTTAAGGTTATTAGAGCGTTGAGTACTCTAATAGAGTAATAGCAAATTAAGAATTAAAATTATAGAAATTTATCACTATAAGCTTTATCGCAGCTGGTGGGGGAAATGTTGATAAACGTTTTCATTATCTCGTGTTTATATCATATCAGTTTGTCATGATATTCGATTTACCTAATAAAAATGATGATCAACACAACATGAATGTTTTGTCCCTTTGCCCAAAGGGACCTTTGAGACTACGGTGGATACTTTTTAAGGAGGCAAATTCAAGTAAACATTAGCTGACAGAGTGTGATCTAAAACAAATTCAAGTTTAACTTAACTAATAGAGGGTGATGTGCTCTATCAAGCATATCATATGATTCATAACTCAAATAGCACAATATTATTAGGGAACATGCAAGCTATAGATGTAACCGTACTATAATGGAGCATGTCTGGCCAAATTACCTAGCTATAAGGCTTGTTATAATCATTTCATTCGTTAAGCATGTGTTCAAACCACACAAATATAAGACCTAAGCTACATCATCTTAAGGGGTAATTAACCATAAAGGTTTACAACTATGAAAAATCTCAAACTGATTCATTTGTAGAATCTACCAGTCAAATAATATAGATTATTTTAATTGTAAATGTGGTAATATACTTGTTACGAACTAACTCTATATGAGCTCATGTATTTCATCAAATTATCAACCTCGATAAACTAATGTAGAGATTGGATCGATATTGCTCTGAGCTTTTAAGCGTCGTATTTCATTCAAATAGTATTTTTAAAACTTTTGGTTTACAATTTTGATTATATAAATAGATTCCTCGTGTCGAAATTTAATTTCAACATCGTCAAATTATATTTAATGTTGCATCACAAATAATCCAAATTTATAAGTTATACAATCATTAAGAAGTTGATAGTATTTTTAATTAATTCTAAAAATTAGCATATTTAATTTAGTTTAGTTTTTTATTCTATCTAATTGAAACATATGGAAAAATTGGATATTGATTCTCTACGCAACTTCAGAGTCACTCACCACTTGGTTATATATTTATCATGAATATCTAGCTCATAATGAAATTGTAAGCTATGCAAAGCTTTATGCAGCCTATGAGTGCTTTTGTTCATATAAATTGAGGGACTCTATGGCCTTATTTGAGCTTTTTTTTTTCTTTATTTTTGAAAATATGTTTGGTTGAAATACTTTTTACATGTTTTCACACTTTGTTTAATGTATCAACATCTTGTTGTTCGAGGAAATATTGTTCAAAGAAATGTTGTTTATAAACATTTGTGAGTTTGTATTTTTCAATATAATATGTCCAAATAGCATTGAGGGAACTTGGGAAGTTTTAACACTCTAGAAAACTTAGCATGACTGAAAGATGAAGAGAACGATCGGGGCAAAAGTCTAACCTATCGGATGAGCGAAAGGCTCTCCTATAGAACGAGCAGAAGATTCTCCTACGAGATGAGCGGAAGACTCTCCTGCGGGATGAGCGAAAGAATCTCCCACGGAACGAGCGGAAGAATCTCCTACGGGACGAGTGGAAGACTTTCTTATAGGACTGGCAGAAGAATGTCCTGCGAAATGAGCAGAAGACTCTCCTACGGGACGAGTGAAATACTATCTTAAGAGTTGAATTAAAGATTCTCCCAAAAAGTAGTGAAAGACACAGCTTACAGATAGACAAGTGGCCAGCAAAATGCATGCATATAAGATTCAATGTAAATCAAAAATAAATATCTGATCGGAAATATTATTTTCATTACTTGAACAAAGAAATTTTTATAAGATTTTCTTTCTTTACAAAAAGCTATTGATATTATCATGAACTACACAAAANGATGACAGTTAGTAGTTCTGCAGGTAAATCTAAGTTGAAATATAATGATATTCGTGAATTGATTTTGGCTGAGGAGATGCGCAGGAAGGATTCTGGCAAGGCCTCATGTTCAAGTTCGAAGTTGAATGTTGAATCTAGAGAGAGATCACACGATAGAAACTCAAACAGAGGAAGATCAAAATCAAAGTCTGGTCAGCAGGCAACCTGTTAGATTTGTGGCAATGCTTGCCACATAAAAAAGAGCTATATGAATCCTAAGAAGAAGGAAAATGTTGATGCTAATGTTGTAACTGAAGAAATATAGGATACGCTATGGCTGACAGTTCATAGTTCTGTTGATAACATGATACTAGATTCAGGGGCTTCCTTCCATACATCTTCCTGTCGGGAGTTAATGCAAAATTATGTTGCAAGTAACTTTGGGAAATTATATATGGTCGATGGAAAAGCTCTAGACGTGGTGGGGATGGGAGACATTGATATTGCACTCCCTAACAAAAGCAAATGAACTTTGCAAAAGGTCAGACACTTTCTTGAGTTGAAGAAAAACCTCATCTCTATTGGGCATCCCAATGAGGTTGGTCATTTCGTGTTGTTCTCAGATAGCACCTAGAAGGTTACCCATGGAGCATTAGTGTTGGCTCGGGGTAAAAAAACTGACACACTATATATGATTACAGGTTTACTCAGGTGATGACACATCAGTCAGAGGTGCATTATAGGGAAGCTGAAGAAGGTCAGTTTCCTGAAAAGTGATAGAGCACAAAAGGCAGGAAAACTAGACCTTGTACAGACAAATGGTGGAGAACCATAGAGCTATAAAGAAATCTTACAAGATGAGAATTCGAGCAAGTGGAAGCTGACCAATGAGGAGACGAATTCCATGCCAGGGAATCAGACTTGGGAGCTGACAGAACTTCCACCAGGGAAGAAGGCATTGCACAACAAGTGAGTGTACCAGGTGAAGACTGCGCTTGATGGCAGTAAGAGGTACAAAGCTGAACTTGTTGAAAAAGGCTTTCAGCAGGGGCAGGATATTGCTCATGTAATGGGAGTTGTAAGCAGATACATGAGTAACCCAGGAAAGAGCTTGGTGGTACAAGGCTACACTAACAGTGATATGTCAACTGAGAGTGTTACTTGTGAGAAATTAAAGTTGTGCTTGACTTTAGTTTGTCTTCAAGCGTGAAGACAGGGGCTTTGAGTTGAAGAAGTGGAGGATATCATGTTTGAGGAAAAGGTCGGTACAGCTAGTAGACGATGCAGCCAGTAGGTGATGCAGTCAGTGTCCCGGTCTCCAAGTGGGAGAATTGTTGTGTAATGTAGAGACTCAGTCCACTGCAATTTAATTAGCTTCCTAATTAAGAATCCCACCTACATTCCCACCTATCACTCACCTACCATATCCCACCTACCGCTCACCTACCTCCCATCTATCGCTCTACTGATTTATATAAATAGTCTTTTATGGCTTGTCATAATCAAGCCAAGTTCTCTAAGAGAGAATGAGAGAGAGAGAGAGAGAGAGAGAGAGAGAGAGAGATGAAGAGAGAGAAGAAAATAGAAATTTTCTTGTAAACTTCAAGGTGCTTGACGTTGTAATTCCTCGAAGAAATAAAATCCTTTACAGCTCCGTGGACGTAGGCAAATTTGTCGAATCACGTAAATCTATGTGTCGCTTTAGTGTTTTTCTACGTGCAATTTTTCTCGTTACATTTTTTGTTTTATTGTTATCGTTTTTCACAACGATTATATATGGCTTTTCTTACATCTAGAAGAGGTAAAGCTTCCTTCAACCACTCCCTAGTTTCAGTTTTGATTACACATCAAGTGACACAGGGTAGTAAAATATCAAATATTTTCTAAATGATTATGTTGAATCTGTATTATCCTTTTGTGTGAACTGAGCATGCATATGCAGTTTATATAAGCTGATGCTAAGTAATTAACATTAAGCCTTTAATTTTATTCTGAAATGCACCCGAAATTTGTTTTTCCCCATATATAGTGCCTTGGAAAAATAATTGCAGCACTATAGTATTAGCGTCAAGACACTATCTTTGCAACACCACATCACTTCTTCTAGAGGAAAGTTTTTGCTGAAACCCAGACATCGTATCATGACGTCATATTAAAGTGTAATAGCACTGCAAAGAGGGAGTCCATTTAAAATAGTTATTCTGTGATTTTAATCGAGTTAGATTTCAAATTATTTTGTGCAAGGAGTGTGGTGTGAGTGTCCTTGTGTGTCCAAAAGTATGAAGAGGCTTAAGTGTTATGTAATTTGTAATATTCTCCTTATTTTTGCTTCATAGTGGATTTCTTAGTATGATGTGACTCTATTATTTTTTCCAATTATCAAGTTTTTTTCATATTAAATTTATTGTTTTCTATGTTTCATGTTTTGTGTGATTTTCTTCAATGTTTTTTTTCAGAGCTCTCAAATCGGTTTTCACATTTTACATCTCTCAACATTTTTAAGGTAATCCTCTTTTCGCTTTCTAGAGGATGAATTCAAAATCAGTGAATACAAATTCCCTTGAACAATGGTATTTAGTTCTTGTAAACTCTGAAAATTCGTGCCCTAGTCTCCTTCAAAATGATTAGAGGAAGTTTTACTAATGTTTCAAGTAAAACTTTTAGAAGGCAGATGAAATTTTATATAAGAGTTACCATAAACGTTTCTATTAATTTACAAAGATTTTTAAGATATAAAGTTTGAGATTTTATATGGTTGCAAGCCCTTATGATTCATTGTTCTTCACAATGACAGGAGAGCATTTTCCATTAA
>JXCR01147373.1:22919-44619 GCA_002079205.1 Phalaenopsis hybrid cultivar
AATGTAGAGACTCAGTCCACTGCAATTTAATTAGCTTCCTAATTAAGAATCCCACCTACATTCCCACCTATCACTCACCTACCATATCCCACCTACCGCTCACCTACCTCCCATCTATCGCTCTACTGATTTATATAAATAGTCTTTTATGGCTTGTCATAATCAAGCCAAGTTCTCTAAGAGAGAATGAGAGAGAGAGAGAGAGAGAGAGAGAGAGAGAGAGATGAAGAGAGAGAAGAAAATAGAAATTTTCTTGTAAACTTCAAGGTGCTTGACGTTGTAATTCCTCGAAGAAATAAAATCCTTTACAGCTCCGTGGACGTAGGCAAATTTGTCGAATCACGTAAATCTATGTGTCGCTTTAGTGTTTTTCTACGTGCAATTTTTCTCGTTACATTTTTTGTTTTATTGTTATCGTTTTTCACAACGATTATATATGGCTTTTCTTACATCTAGAAGAGGTAAAGCTTCCTTCAACCACTCCCTAGTTTCAGTTTTGATTACACATCAAGTGACACAGGGTAGTAAAATATCAAATATTTTCTAAATGATTATGTTGAATCTGTATTATCCTTTTGTGTGAACTGAGCATGCATATGCAGTTTATATAAGCTGATGCTAAGTAATTAACATTAAGCCTTTAATTTTATTCTGAAATGCACCCGAAATTTGTTTTTCCCCATATATAGTGCCTTGGAAAAATAATTGCAGCACTATAGTATTAGCGTCAAGACACTATCTTTGCAACACCACATCACTTCTTCTAGAGGAAAGTTTTTGCTGAAACCCAGACATCGTATCATGACGTCATATTAAAGTGTAATAGCACTGCAAAGAGGGAGTCCATTTAAAATAGTTATTCTGTGATTTTAATCGAGTTAGATTTCAAATTATTTTGTGCAAGGAGTGTGGTGTGAGTGTCCTTGTGTGTCCAAAAGTATGAAGAGGCTTCAGTGTTGTGTAATTTGTAATATTCTCCTTATTTTTGCTTCATAGTGGATTTCTTAGTATGATGTGACTCTATTATTTTTTCCAATTATCAAGTTTTTTTCATATTAAATTTATTGTTTTCTATGTTTCATGTTTTGTGTGATTTTCTTCAATGTTTTTTTTCAGAGCTCTCAAATCGGTTTTCACATTTTACATCTCTCAACATTTTTAAGGTAATCCTCTTTTCGCTTTCTAGAGGATGAATTCAAAATCAGTGAATACAAATTCCCTTGAACAATGGTATTTAGTTCTTGTAAACTCTGAAAATTCGTGCCCTAGTCTCCTTCAAAATGATTAGAGGAAGTTTTACTAATGTTTCAAGTAAAACTTTTAGAAGGCAGATGAAATTTTATATAAGAGTTACCATAAAAGTTTCTATTAATTTACAAAGATTTTTAAGATATAAAGTTTGAGATTTTATATGGTTGCAAGCCCTTATGATTCATTGTTCTTCACAATGACAGGAGAGCATTTTCCATTAAAGTGAAGCCTACATCTCTCAAAATTTTCAAGTTAATATTCTTTCCTTTTTCTAGAGGGTGAATACAAAATGAGTGATACAAATTCCCTTGGATGGTGGTATATTTAGTTCCTATAAACTTACAGAAATTCGTGCCCCCATCCTCCTTTAAATTTTTTAGAGGAAGGTTTACTAATGTCTTGAGTCAAACTTTTAGAATGCAGATAAAATTTAAAATACGACATTACCTAAAAATTTTGTTCTTATTTTATGATGACTTTAAGATCTAAGGTCTGAGATTTCTTATAACTATATGCCCTTATGATTAATTACTCTTCATAATGATAGGAGAGCACTTTCTGTTAAGGTTATTAGAGCGTTGAGTACTCTAATAGAGTAATAGCAAATTAAGAATTAAAATTATAGAAATTTACCACTATAAGCTTTATCGCAGCTGCTGAGGGAAATGATGATAAACGTTTTCATCATCTCGTGTTTATATCATATCAGTTTGTCATGATATTCGATTTACCTAATAAAAATGATGATCAACACAACATGAATGTTTTGTCCCTTTGCCCAAAGGGACCTTTGAGACTACTGTGGATACTTTTTAAGGAGGCAAATTCAAGTAAACATTAGCTGACAGAGTGTGACCTGAAACAAATTCAAGTTTAACTTAACTAATAGAGGGTGATGTGCTCTATCAAGCATATCATATGATTCATAACTCAAATAGCACAATATTATTAGGGAACATTCAAGCTATAGATGTTACTATACTATAATGTAGCATGTCTGGCCAAATCACCTGGCTATAAGGCTTGTTACAATCATTTCATTCGTTAAGCCTATGTTCAAACCACACAAATATAAGACTTGAGCTACATCATCTTAAGGGGTAATTAACCATAAAGGTTTACAACTATGAAAAATCTCAAACTGATTCATTTGTAGAATCTACCAGTCAAATAATATAGATTATTTTAATTGTAAATGTGGTAATATACTTGTTACGAACTAACTCTATATGAGCTCAAGTATTTCATAAAGTTATCAACCCCGATAAACTAATGTAGAGATTGGATCGATATTGCTCTGAGCTTTTAAGTGTCGTATTTCATTCAAATAGTATTTTTAAGACTTTTGGTTTACAATTTTGATTATAAAAATAGATTCCTCATGTTGAAATTTAATTTCAACATAGTCATTATTAAAGAGCTTGTTTTAAAAGACTTTCTTGGTATTCCTAATATGTTGCATCACAAATAATCCATATTTATATGCTATACAATCGTTAATAAGTTGATTGTATTTTTAATTAATTCTAAAAATTAGCATATTTAATTTAGTTTAGTTTTTTATTCTATCGAATTGAAACATATGGAAAAATTGGATATTGATTGAGTCACTCACCACTTGGTTATATATTTATCATGAATATCTAGCTCATGATGAAATTGTAAGCTATGCAAAGCTTTATGCAGCCTATGAGTGCTCTTGTTCATATAAATTGAGGGACTCTTTGGCCTTATTTGAGCTTTTTTTTTTCTTTATTTTTGAAAATATGTTTGGTTGAAATACTTTTTACATGTTTTCACACTTTGTTTAATGTATCAACATCTTGTTGTTCGAGGAAATATTGTTCAAAGAAATGTTGTTTATAAACATTTGTAAGTTTGTATTTTTCAATATAATATGTTCAAATAGCGTTGAGGGAACTTGAGAAGTTTTAACACTCTGGAAAACTTAGCATGACTGAAAGATGAAGAGAACGATCAGGGCAAAAGTCTTACCTATCGGATGAGCGAAAGGCTCTCCTATAGAACGAGCAGAAGATTCTTCTACGAGATGAGCGGAAGACTCTCTTGCGGGATGAGCGAAAGAATCTCCCACGAAACGAGCGGAAGACTCTCTTGCGGGATGAGCGAAAGAATCTCCCACGGAACGAGTGGAAGACTTTCTTATAGGGCTGGTAGAAGACCGTCCCGCGAAATGAGTAGAAGACTCTCCTATTGGACGAGCAAAATATTATCTTAAGAGTTGAATTAAAGATTCTCCCAAAAACTAGTGAAAGGCACACTTTACAGATATACAAATGGCCAGCAAAATACATGCATATAAGATTCAATGTAAATCAAAAATAAATATCAGATCGGAAATATTATTTTTATGAACAAAGAAATTTTTATAAGATTTTCTTTCTTTACAAAAAGCTATTGATATTATCATGAACTACACAAAAGAGATGATCTATCCAAGTACTGAGGATGAAGCAGTTGTTGAGCCATTTCTTCCTCTTCTTCTCTTTCTTTGATTTCTTCAGCAGGTGTTTCTTTCCTATAGGTGGGAGAAATTGGAAGGGCCGCAAATTCCATCGGATCGACACATTTGGGTTTGACAAGCTCATGTTTGATAAATTTGTCAATCAAGAATGTAGTGCCCTTATTGAACTAATGAGAAAGTCAAGCNCAGGTGGGAGAAATTGGAAGGGCCGCAAATTCCATCGGATAGACACATTTGGGTTCGACAAGCTCATGTTTGATAAATTTGTCAATCAAGAATGTAGTGCCCTTATTGAACTAATGAGAAAGTCAAGCGACATGCTCCTCTTGAGTTATTGATTTTGCTAAAGCCACCTTTAGCTCCTCATTTTCTTTAACCACAGGGACAATTTTCCTAAAAATCCACTTCTCATTTTTTCTCCCTTCATGTGAAAGCCTGAGCTGACTCTTGATAATTTGTCTTCTTCGTTTCTATTCCCTCAATCAATTTTCTAAGGTTATCACCTTCTCCTCAAATTTGACTAAGGATCGTTTAGACTCGGTAAAAGCTAGAGATTGAAGGTGGGTGGCTTCCATAGCCATCATATGGTATCGAGCAGAATACCGTTGGAATTCCTCATAATCAAGCATATTCAAAACTTAATCAAATTTGCTTGATCACATGTCTTCAGAGAATGGTGCAGAAATGTTATCGACCTCTGGAGCATTAGGGAACCAATCCTTAGTTGATTCAACAAAAAAATACTAACAATCGGTATTGATAAAATTTTTTCTGACCCAGACATGTGCCCGGATGCCATTCAAAATGAACACCTTTTCTTTCCAAAGGAGGACGTAGAGCATCAGAAACGTTCATGGGAGATTTTTATTTTCCCATTTCACTAGAGGGGTGTGATTCTTTGTTGACAGTAGGAAGATAAACTAACCCTAGAATAGGATCAGTTCCATTCCCAGATGAAAACTTGGACAGGTTGATAGGGGAGTGGAGGCTAGTTACAGCCCTTACAAGCTTATCAAGATATGAGGAGAAAAGTGAACGACAATTGGTCGATTCTGATGAGGATGGATGTGTATCGATTGAAGATTGAACATTTGATGTTCCCTCTTCATCCTTAGAAGCTTCGCCTTCAGAGGCAATCAATCTCCATATAGATGGCATGCAGTTTGTCTCACATGCATCTGGTGGAAAATTTTAGGGTTTCGTGAAATAACAATGATTTCCTCGGTTGACACATTTTGTGTCGTGATTTTCATTTCAAATTTAAAGAAATTAAAGTATGCACCTGTAGAATCTGATCCAACAATGATTATCTCCTTGAATTCCCCTTGAATTTTTCTGCTCTTTGAA
Organism: Phalaenopsis hybrid cultivar; assembly: GCA_002079205.1. NCBI lineage: Eukaryota > Viridiplantae > Streptophyta > Magnoliopsida > Asparagales > Orchidaceae > Phalaenopsis > Phalaenopsis hybrid cultivar. The sequence continues at coordinate 28,003 of JXCR01147373.1, forward strand.
AGGGTAAGCTTACCTCTCAGCTTTCCCATATGGATTTCTCCTCCACTGCTTCACACGAATAGCCTCTTTGACATTTGAGGCCTTCCATTATTCCTCTGTCATGCAACCAAATTTATCGATTCAGAAAACCCATCGATAACCCTTTGATTAGTGTACTGAGAAAAAGATAAAGTTCCCCAATCATTGAAGCAAGATCCGACCAGAAATTGCTTTCTCCAATCTTTTATCTTCTCCAATCCCAAAAGTTGGAGTCTGTAACAGGGAAAGAATTGAGCGAGACCAAACTTATCAATCTTGAATGTAAAATAGTAGATATACAAGTCAATCGACCATGATATTCCCAAACGGTGGAAAAAGACGACGAACGTCATGACCCTAGCAATCGATTTTTGCATGACTTGAGCTAGAATCACTCCATACCGGTTGAAAAGGCACTTCAACTCGATACATAAACGGAGCCTCAAACCGCATCTAAATTTATCATGACAGAACACTAGGTCATCTCNATGGAATTCCTCATAATCAAGCATATTCAAAACTTCATCAAATTTGCTCGACCACATGTCTTCAGAGAATGGTGCAGAAATGTTATCGACCTCTGGAGCATTAGGGAACCAATCCTTAGTTGATTCAACAAAAAATACTAACAATCGGTATTGATAAAAATTTTTCTGACCCAGACATGTGCCCGGACGCCATTCAAAATGAACACCTTTTCTTTCCAAAGGAGGACGTAGAGCATCAGAAACGTTCATGGGAGCTTTTTATTTTCCCATTTCACTAGAGGGGTGTGATTCTTTGTTGACAGTAGGAAGAGAAACTTACTATAGAATAGGATCAGTTCCATTCCCAGATGAAAACTTGGACAGGTTGATAGGGGAGTGGAGGCTAGTTACAACCCTTACAAGCTTATCAAGATATGAGGAGAAAAGTGAACGACAATTGGTCGATTGTGATGAGGATGGACGTGTATCGATTGAAGATTGAACATTTTATGTTCCCTATTCATCCTTAGAAGCTTCGCCTTCAGAGGCACTCCATCTCCATATAGATGGCATTCAGTTTGTCTCACATGCATCTGGTGGAAATTTTTAGGGTTTCGTGAAATAACAGTGATTTCCTCGGTTGACACATTTTGTGTCATGATTTTCATTTCAAATTTAAAGAAATTAAAATATGCACCTGTAGAATCTGATCCAACAATGATCATCTCCTCGAATTCCCCTTGAATTTTCCTGCTCTTTGAAAGGGTAAGCCTACCTCTCAGCTTTCCCATAATGGATTTCTCCTCCACTGCTTCACACGAATAGCCTCTTTGACATTTGAGGCCTTCCATTATTCCTCTGTCATGCAACCAAATTTATCGATTCAGAAAACCCATCGATAACCCTTTGATTAGTGTACTGAGAAAAAGATAAAGTTCACCTCGTGATCTTCTCCCTGTTTGCAACCCAATGTTTTAGAAGAATTTTGGTTTTGCTCACCTACTTGTCCTGGGGGGTGATGTTGATCCCCAATCATTGAAGCAAGATCCGACCAGAAACTGCTTTCTCCAATATTTTATCTTCTCCAATCCCAAAAGTTGGAGTCTGTAACAGGGAAAGAATTGGGCGAGACCAAACTTATCAATCTTGAATGTAAAATAGTAGATATACAAGTCAATCGACCATGATATTCCCAAACGGTGGAAAAAGACGACGAACGTCATGAACCTAGCAATCGATTTTTGCATGACTTGAGCTAGAATCACTCCATACCGGTTGAAAAGGTACTTCAACTCGATACATAAACGGAGCCTCAAACCGCATCTAAATTTATCGTGACAGAACACTAGGTCATCTCCAAATCTGCTTGTTACTACGTTTGGAACTCCTAATGTCTTGAATTTTCATGGTATCGTCAATACTTATTCCATTAACTTCTGTGCATCATTTTCAGTTAAGACAAAAGAATCGACCACAGGGTAGGTGCCAAAAACCTTATGAGAGTACTTACGAGCCATGAGAGAAGAAAGAAAACAATGAAAAATTAGAAGAGTTTGGAAAAGTTTCAAGTACAACTCTCCTTAATCTATTTATAATAAGATAGGTATAGAAGTCAAAATGCCCGGAGGTCATCATTCTAAATGTTTCGATATTCAAAAAAGTGGTCACACCACATCACTTCAATATACTTATAAAATAATAAATATGTTAGAAATTCTTTATTTATTAAAATGAAAAATAGTTATGTGGGCTATTCAGAACATATATATATATATATATATATATATATATATATATATATATATATATATATATATATATATATATNTCTCCGGACTCTTGAGCAGAGACATGCCCTCGGCTAAGTAGTCACTTAAGTAATAGTTTGCTGCCTAGCTTGACATAATTTCCCTGATCGAACTCTTGTTGAGTCTGACAAACCCGGAGCTCTGCTCGGAGAGCCCTCACCTCATCACAGAGTGTACAATTCTCCTTCAATTATCTCAAACTAAGACTGCAGATCTCAAACAATGTCTTCGTCTGATCATCTAGTTGTCTGCTCGAAAGAACCAACCATTTCATTCAGCAACCCAAAAGACTTTTCTTGACGACCATCCATTCCTTGTGAAGTATTGAAAAGATTGTCTAACTGATTGACCGCATCACCGGTCGGTCATTAGCTCTCTCCAATTAGTGATGAAGCACAGCTGTTGAAATTGTACGATCAACAACAACATCAACCTACCACATACCAAATTCTTCGGAATCCCAGCATTCTGACTTAATCTAGAGGAAATGTGTAAATTATTTATGGAAGAGTCGTCCTTTTGCGCTACGAAAGGAGTACTGTATGAAATCATTGTTGTATCAAGTTGTTCCAGAACACCAGCTACCTTCTGAGTGATTAGATCAACCAGACAAAATTCTTCCTTGATGANCATTATCTCAAACTAAGACTGCAGATCTCAAACAATGTCGTCGTCTGATCATCTAGTTGTCTGCTCGAAAGAACCAACCATTTCATTCAGCAACCCAAAAGACTTTTCTTGACGACCATCCATTCCTTGTGAAGTATTGAAAAGATTGTCTAACTGATTGACCGCATCACCGGTCGGTCATTAGCTCTCTCCAATTAGTGATGAAGCACAGCTGTTGAAATTGTACGATCAACAATAACATCAACCTACCACATACCAAATTCTTCGGAATCCCAACATTTTGACTTAATCTAGAAGAAATGTGTAAATTATTTATGGAAGAGTCGTTCTTTTGCGCTACGAAAGGAGTACTGTATGAAATCATTGTTATATCAAGTTGTTCCAGAACACCAGCTACCTTCTGAGTGATTAGATCAACCAGACAAAATTCTTCCTTGATGACCAGAATAGGATCCACAAAAGGAGTCGGAGGCCCTTGAACTTTCTCAACTCTTGCTACTTTTTCTCACCGATCAGCTTCAGGGTTAGCGGGAGATGCAACTTGATCATTTAAGTTGGTTACAAGATCCTTTAATTTCTTCTTCCTCATCAGCACCATCTACTTCTTCATTTTTTTTGCTTACAGGAAGAAGAACATGCTAAGATGGAAGCTAAAACCCTTTGAGAGCCATTCAGAGTGCATCATCATCAAAATGATCAGGAGCTCTCACATCAGACATTACTGCATTTGAAATCTGATATCCAGATGAGAAAGGAAGACTATTGACCCTATTTAAAGAGATCGTATGAGCATGAATGCTATGAAGTAATCATTATGCTTTGATGAGAGTTAATTAATCATTTTCTTTTCCTTTTTGTAGTTGATAAAAAGAGAGAAAATCGAGGAACTAATATGTATATAAGAAAAATGTCGGCACAAATCTTAAAGAGATCAAGTTGTTCAAAGGGACTCCACAATTTCTTATCAGAATTCCATATGAAAGATTAGCAAGTAGCCGATTAACTCAACAAACTTGCCCAGACTACTGATAATCTCATTGAACTTAAACAGTTGATTGAATTGGCCGACCGATAGAGTCGCTCAAAAATTAGGTGACCGACAACTTGAAGTAGAAATCAATTATCTTGCCATGTATTATTTATGGTGGTTGCAATTATTTATGAATGTGGCACAATTCAATTATTTGTATTAAAGAGACAGTTATATTAACTACCCAAAATTAGGAAAAAGACAAGAAATACCCTCTAACCAACGAGATAAAGAGGGATAATGAAGTAATTGTAAACCCAAGTCACCTTTGAACATAAATAAGGGTTATTTTATGAATAAAGGGTTACACACTCATTTCACCGAAACTCATAGACTTGTGATCGCTCTTTTCTTTCGTGCTCTATTTCTTGAGGTGTGTCTCCTAAGACAATCAGTGATTTAACATTTAAAAAATAAATCTACTAATTTCTAAAAATATTCAAAATACCTTAAAAGAGATTTTGAGCATTTTTAAATTAACTACATCAATAAAGCATTTTCTAATTTAAATAAAAAAATAAACTAAATAAATTAAAAATAAAAATTAGAAGTTAAAATTTAAAGTGAACTCAAATTGCCCTTTNAATTTTTAAATTAACTACATCAATAAAGCATTTTCTAATTTAAATAAAAAAAATAAACTAAATAAATTAAAAATAAAAATTAGAAGTTAAAATTTAAAGTGAACTCAAATTGCCCTTTAGTAAATCCATATATTATTTTTTGTAATAAATGTCCATTCAAATCACCATTTTTTTTTCATTTTTAATCAAAAATATTTTATAATATGAATATATGAAACTTCAACTATATAAAAAATATTCTAGGTATAAGAGTCTTCACTTTATAATTTTTTCAAGTCTAAGTTTGGCAAGTTAAGAATATATTTTAATTAAAATATTTTTGTATTGTTTTCTTCATAAATTTCATTTTTTATATTGTGCTAAACATATTATTTTATTTTTCATCATCACCAAGTCATTTGCTTGGGGGTTGTTTGGGCTCACTTTTATTTTTAGTTTTCTATTTTTATTTATTTTATTTTATTTTATTTATATCTTGATTTAAACCAGAACATGTTTGATATATTTGATTAATATATAATTATTTTTTAAAACATTAAAAACACCGAAAAGTTATTTTGAGCTTTTTTTTTAANATTTTATATTGTGCTAAACATATTATTTTATTTTTCATCATCAACAAGTCATGTGCTTGGGGGTCATTTGGGCTCACTTTTATTTTTAGTTTTCTATTTTTATTTTTTATTTTATTTTATTTATATCTTAATTTAAACCAAACATGTTTGATGTATTTGATTAATATATAATTATTTTTTAAAACATTAAAAACACCGAAAAGTTATTTTGAGCTTTTTTTTAAAAAATTACTTGTTAAAAAATAAAAAAATAAAAACTTATTAAAACACATTAAACAGACATTTTTTAATAACAAAAGAAAAAACAAAAATAAAAAATAAAATGATCCCTAACAAACCCTTTACTATTGAATTTTGAAACTTGTATTATTTAATTAAAAATTGCATTTTCTTTCAGTCTTATTTTAACTTTATTATGATATTTAATTATATTTGGCTAAACATTCGATTTTAATTTTCATGTACTAAATTTAACTTGATGATCCTACTTTCATTTTGGCATTCTCTACTTCTAACGGCCCCTAGAGAACATTAGCTTGTGGGGATGTAGAGATTTTCACGAGACTACCGGCACGACAGATCTGGATCTCGAGGGTTATGTTTAAGGAGTAAATATTACAAGTAGTCGTCCGAACGATAGTCCAGATGGGTCGTCATGTTATACACGATCATGTGACCTCATCCAGACGTGCGGCGGATGACACGTACCATTATCTCGTAATTATTTTCTATTTTTTCTTCTTTTTTCTATTTTATTTCTTGATCGCAATTGAGCGAGATTGATTGGGTGAAAGATATACAGCCGTAGATCTTGCAAGTGAAAATATGGTGTTTGCTGTTTCGTAGGTCTTGTTGATAATTTGTATTTGAATTTCTGTAGTATTATTGCCTACTGTTGATTTGGATCTCTATTATTCAANTGATCCCTAACAAACCCTTTACTATTGAATTTTGAAACTTGTATTATTTAAATAAAAATTGCATTTTCTTTCAGTCTTATTTTAATTGTATTTCAACCTCTTGACCATTATTTATTATGATATTTAATTATATTTGGCTAAACATTTGATTTTAATTTTCATGTACTAAATTTAACTTGATGATCCTACTTTCATTTTGGCATTCTCTACTTCTAACGGCCCCTAGAGAACATTAGCTTGTGGGGATGTAGAGATTTTCACGAGACTACCGGCACGACAGATCTGGATCTCGAGGGTTATGTTTAAGGAGTAAATATTACAAGTAGTCGTCCGAACGATAGTCCAGATGGGTCGTCATGTTATACACGGTCATGTGACCTCATCCAGACGTGCGGCGGATGGCACGTACCATTATCTCGTAATTATTTTCTATTTTTTCTTCTTATTTCTATTTTATTTCTTGATCGCAATTGAGCGAGATTGATTGGGTGAAAGATATATAGCCGTAGATCTTGCAAGTGAAAATATGGTGTTTGCTGTTTGGTAGATCTTGTTGATAATTTGTATTTGAATTTCTGTAGTATTATTGCCTACTGTTGATTTGGATCTCTATTATTCAAAATCTGATGGAAAAATTATTTCTTGCGGATACTGCATGCAGAGATGGATGCGGTGTACGATCTCTACCCTTTATCACGGGTTTGGTGGAACCCACTTTCAATTTAAAAAAATAAAAAATAAAAAATCTCATCAAACTCGTGATAGAGGGCGGAGATCGGACACTACATGCATCTCCGCACGAAATAATTTTTCAATTTGTTGTGTGTGTGGGTCCAGTTGCTGCCTCTGTCTAAATTAGTTTAGCGCAATATGCTAATATTAAGTAGGTGTTTAGGAATTATTTTTTATTCTTTTTTATTTTATAAATTTTTTTATATTTTAAACTGTCATTTATACCTTAATTTGAAATAAAACAAATGTCAAGCTAAAAATAAATCAAACTTATTTTTAAAAATACTTATTTTTTTATTTTGTTTGAAAATAAGTTGGTTATATTTATAAATAAAAAATAAAAATATATGTGAAAATTATATTAAATATATAATAAAAAAGAAAATAAATAAAATTGATCTGAGTGTTTTTTATTCCTTTATATGAATTTAATATGAAATAAATGAAAATCAACAAAGAGATTATGAATGACCTCTTAATACTCTGATAAAATTTTGGAGTTGATTAAATTTTATTTATATTTTCTAAAAAAATTTAGTACATTTATAATTTAAAATTAGTTTAATAATAGAAAATTAAAAATTATGGAAATCGTTGGGGAGGTAGAAATGTTTCCAGAGTGGAAACTTTGTAATTTAAATAAATTAATTGATTAATTATCCTACTGGTCGTCATAAATAACTACGAGTATTCAAATTTCTCGGACCGGACTACATAGAAATCATCAATTTCCTCGATGATTACACTCCCTTGTGACGGCCTAATTTTCCTATGCGGATTCCTGACGTAGTTTTACGTGTCGCGGAGGTTATTCCTGAGTTATTTTCAGGTTATTTCTGGGTTATTTTCAATAATCTCGAAATAACCCAGAAATAACCCGCGATCTTTATTTTTGGGTTATTTCTGGGTTATTTAGGGGTTATTAAAAATAATCTCGAAACCCGAAATAATCTGAAAATAACTCAGGAATAACCTCCGCGGCACGTAGAGCTACGTCAGAAGTCAAGACAGAAAATATGCACCTTGTGACGGGTGCTTTCCTGAGCGTCAAAATAAACAAGGAGTCCAATACCTAACACTACTTCATATGTGTTAGGATGATGCCTACCACAAACTTGACAGAGGTGATGAAGGACAGAGCTATTCTAAATTTTTATATTCAAATAGGTAACTCGATTGATGTTGGCTCGGTCCGGGCTCTCGCACTGAGCCACATAGTTAGCGATGACACTACTGTGGGGTTGGGTCATCCGAACCGTATCACCAAGTTGTATGCCAATTCTGGTGTGGCGGGGGAGAGGTGGGAGGAACAGCTGAATCTACCCAAATTGATCACAAAGTCAATCATCAGTAACTATGGGCGAGCGACCATACAGGCGAGAGGAAAGAGTTCTTCGCAACCACATCAGCCCTGTTCGAGGCCCTCTACATCAATTTTTGCTCTCTCTGAGAGCCTCGAGCACTTGTCCACAGATGTCAAGATATTACAATGAGAGCTATATGATCTCATTGAGAGATCACACTTCCATGCCAGGTAGCACCAGCAGCAATACAATTACATGCACTAGTGTTTTTNATTTAGTACATTTATAATTTAAAATTAGTTTAATAACAGAAAATTAAAAATTATGGAAATCGTTGGGGAGCTAGAAATGTTTCCAGAGTTGTAAAATTACTTTGGGAAACTTTTGTAATTTAAATAAATTAATTGATTAATTATCCTACTGGTCGTCATAAATAACTACGAGTATTCAAATTTCTCGGACCGGACTACATAGAAATCATCAATTTTCTCAATGATTACACTCCCTCGTGACGGCCTAATTTTTCTATGCGAGCTCCTGACGTAACTTTACGTGTCGCGGAGGTTATTCCTGAGTTATTTTCAGGCTATTTCTGGGTTATTTTCAATAATCTCGAAATAACCCGCGATCTTTATTTTTGGGTTATTTTTGGGTTATTTCGGGGTTATTAAAAATAACCTAGAAATAACCTGAAAATAACTCAGGAATAACCTCTGTGGCACGTAGAGCTATGTCAGGAATCCGGACAGAAAATGCGCACCTTGTGAAGGGTGCTTTCCTGAGCGTCAAAATAAACAAGGAGTCCAATACCTGACACTACTTCATATGTGTTAGGATGATGCCTACCACAAACTTGACAGAGGTGATGAAGGACAGAGCTATTCTAAATTTTTATATTCAAATAGGTAATTCGATTGATGTTGGCTCGGTCCGGGCTCTCGCACTGAGCCACATAGTTAGCCATGACACTACTGTGGGGTTGGGTCATCCGAACCTTATCACCACGTTGTATGCCAATTCTGGTGTGGTGGGGGAGAGGTGGGAGGAACAGCTGAATCTACCCAAATTGATCACAAAGTCAATCATCAGTAACTATGGCGAGCGACCATACAGGAGAGAGGAAAGAGTTCTTCGCAACCACATCAGCCCTGTTCGAAGCCCTCTACATCAATTTTTGCTATCTCTGAGAGCCTCGAGCACTTGTCCACAGATGTCAGAATATTACAATGAGAGCTATATAATCTCATTGAGAGATCACACTTCCATGCCAGGTAGCACCAGCAGCAATACAATTACATGCACTAGTGTTTTTGTATGGAGCAGGAGATATATCGTCTTCCAGATCCATTGGCCTTCCCTACAACATCCAGGTGAGCCCATAAAAGATGAGCATGACGACAATGAAGGAGACAATTAAGAAGTTGAGCTGGGCTTTTCTTCCATTGTCTTTATTTTTAGTTTGGCAGACTTTATGCTAGACAATATTTCAGGTTGTTTTGTATGTGGACATATCAGATTATTACCATTTATTTGGGATGTTCGTTGGGATTTGAGATGTGGATGATGATGTGTTGTTGAGTTTTTATATATTGATGCTTACAGTGACCTTGCTCATTACTTGCTGTTGTTTCTGTGATTCTTGGTCACTTGTCATGTTCTACTTCCCCTTTATTGTTAGTTATGCACACACATGACATATTACTCCCTAATTTACTATTATTTATGCATACATGTGAGTGTTTTATCCCGGGTTTTAGTATTTTTCTCACTAATGCAGTTGCAGTGTAGTTAGCCTAGGGTTAGAAACAAGTTTGGAGGAAGAAACTATACATATGTGAATGCCTAAAAGTATTTCCACCACTCTACTCAGATTCTATTTTACAAAAATCACAGTTAATGGAATCCTTGTTAGTGGATAATGAGAGGTAAAGACTTTAACAAAAATATGAAATCCATCAAAAGTTTGAGTTGAGTTTTTTTTAATAATGAATTAATACTAGAGTTTTATCACTTTTACTCATAGGCTAAATTTCTTAAAAATTTAAAAACGTTTGCTCATGAAGGAGCGTAATTAATCATGGGATTTTAAGTCTTAATTATTAACTCAAACCACATGACTAAACTTAATTTTGAAAAGAATTATAAGATTTGGTGAACTCACATAAAAGGGTAATTAAGACATGTGACTTAAAAAGAACTAAAAATTTGGAATCATTAAAATTCATGCTTATCCAACTATCGTAATTCTCAAAGAAAAATAAGAGAAAGAGAAAAGGGGTTGAAGAAAAGAAGAAAAGAAATACTCCAAAAAGGGGCTCGCTTGAAAAAGATATATGAGAAGATGTTTGTGGTTAAACAGAGTAGTAATCCAATTTCTGATATCTAGCACACTTTCCTAATTAATATGACCGAAGCACTTGCTTAATGGGAGTCAGGGATCCTATATGCAAGGAAAAAAATTAAGGGAGAGAAGGTTGTTTATGTGAGTATTAAGCGCTTAAAATCACCATGGATTAATGAAAAGGTTTTTAACCACGCTTAATTGGGTGAATTGAGAAATACTTAAGCTAAGAAAGAGGTGAATAAAGGAAAGTTTAGTTATTAGAGATAATAAAAAATTCAAACCATGATGTAATTTACTAAACTTTTATTAACTACTGCCTAATACTATTGAAATGAAAAAAAAAATCATAAAAATAAGCTTGATTCTCTTGAGTTTCAGTAAAGTGATGGGATTACTTAAGGGCAATTAATAACTAAGTTTAGTGATTTTGATATAGATAAAATATGTACGATTTTTTCGTATGTTAACATTTTTTCTATTGCATATTTTATGATCATATGACACTTGTGAAATTTATTTTGGTCATATTGTGCCAGTTACAAGGTTTAAGTCGCTTGGGAAAAAAAGTAAAACCTATTCTTCTTCCTCCTTGAGGGATAAAGCTTCTATGGTAGTTTTTCCTCATATTTTGTGAGGGAGATTGAGAGAGAGAGGTGTGGCTTGTGTGAGAGGAAGGTTGGAGTGAATTCACTATACTGCAAGGATTGTTGCTTGTGTGAAGAGTAAAATTTGTGGTTGTTTGTTTTTTACTTTCATGTATTTGACTTTCTTCAATGGTTTTGATAAAGTGGGTCTCATTGTTTCATCTCTTGTCTCATAGCTAAGTTTCTTTCATGCTTTTGTGGTGTAAGAGTAAGTTGTTTTTTTATGGTTTTTTTGGCAAATGTTTTCTCCAATATGTTTCATGCACTTTTCAGTCATTTATTTGGTTTTGTTAACAATATGCACATAGTTTACTCTGGATTTAGCTCATTAGGATATTAAAATACTTATAATCTAGGAATTCTAATTGTCACCTAGTTGAACAAGTAGGTTAACACATGAATATCAAGGGGAATAGGCATATTGCCATTAGGGCTTTGCAATTTTTGATAGGGGATTCAAAGTGTCCTAAGAAATATTGCATAGTTGCACTGCTTAACCATAATATGTTTTCCAACTCTTCTAATGACTTAGTCATAGGCTAAGAAGAAGTTTATCCTTAGTTGGAAACTATCACGTAGTGGAATTCTTAGGAGAACAACAAAGTACACTGCACATGAATCACAAAAGAATGAGCCTCATCCTCTCTAAGAGATACTCAAAACTCGTGCCTCTAGTGTATCGTGATCTTGCTATGTGATTACTTACTATTTTGCATAGGATTGTAAGATTTTATTATTGCATTTATGATCACATCAAATTATGTTTTGTAGGTTAGTAAACTAGATTCACCTGTCAGGCTTACGTTGAGACCTTTTCTCATGGAATTAATATGTGAATTTGAAAAATCTATATATTACTTAACACATATACTTTCATGTTTGGCCAACTTGCCTTAGAACAACTTTTCAGCCATCATGCACTATGTTGTTTACAATGTTTGACTAGGGGTTGGTATGGGGACTCTCGATCTTGCTTGGTAGATTTTAAATTTTTCTCATATTTTTTTCCTTACAAAATATGTGATGTAGTTGATCGCATTGAGTTGGGGGACAACTCACCTCTAGAAAATGTTGTCAAGGATCCGACAACAACGCCAGTGGTGGAGGTCAAGGAACAAGTCGTGAGCAACCAACATCCAGACAAAGAAAGTGGGATTGAGCAGGCTTGAAGCTCTCATGAGGCCAGTGGGGAAGCAACAACCAGACTTCATATTTACCTTGGGCAACTGGCTGGTCGCCTCAATAAGATTGAGAACTTCTTCACTTGGTAGATTAGGATTCAATGAGAGGAGGAGATATGCGAGTTGCTAGCTCGTGTGGAGAAGATGGGAGAGTAGATGGCTACTCTTTGTCTGGAATTGCCAGACATTCGGAAAGCATGCTCCATGCTCTGTATTCAAGCCGAGGTGGATTGGGTGGGCTGATTTAAATTTGGTAGAGTGGTTATGTATAAGAGGTTGCTTCGGCGAGGGTATGTCCCGGCCGTAGTAGCAGACGATCACTTTGTAAAATACCTCATCTCGGCATAGTTTTTGAGTATTATTTATATTGATTGTTTTTAAAATAAAAATTATTTTTCCTTTTCTAATTCTTTGTTGATGTAACACTTGTGCTTGCTCGTTATTGAAATTACTTTAAGATTCCATTTGTAACTTGTATGATGGTTCCATAGAGGTTGATGCCTAAAATTGATGCTAGAAAAGTCATTTAATCATGCAAGTATACATCTTGATCAAGTATTATACAGATAAGTCTGCATATTGATCCGAAGATGACTTTTATCAAAATATTCCTAAAAAAGGAAGTTCTAGTGTACTACACGATTGAATCTAGTTTGAAGTGATCTAAGTGCAAGAAAGAAAATCTAATTATCTATGAGAAATAATAAATGAGATAAAAACAAGAAAAAATAATATAAAAGTCAGGGAGCAACTTTGAATGCTTTAGAGGTGACGATGCTCATGCTCTTGTCACATCAATGTAGTATGCTCTCGATATTTTTCTTATAAGTTCCCATAAGTGATGGTTGAAAACCTAGGACACAATCCTCCCTAACTTATTTTTAGGTCATAAGAGAAATTTAAAATCATATTACAATCTTCCAACATTGATTGAATGTGTTGAAATATGGATTGTTGAATTGGTTGCCTGTAAAATTTATTTTCATCAAGGCATTAGTGCTCAAATCTCCTACTGAAACATAAATCATCCCTTCACTTATTAGGGATCCTTACACCAAATGCAACCTAAAGTTGTTTATTTTCATAGAAATGACAACCACTTATGAAGCCAGAAAGGTCGGAACATTAGTCTCATGCACACTAGCTACCTTCTTAAGGGTGGTTCTCTTAGATGGCCATTGGAAATTATTCATGGTCATTTCTAAAATCAATTAATAGGCCTTATCAAATAGTTTAGACATTAAGAACCCCCATTTAGGATAGAACTTAAGGATCCTAACAGCTTGTTGTTAGAAATTTGGATAATCAGGCAAAGTGTGGTGGGGGCATTTCTTAAGCAACTCTTTAAACCTCTCCCAAGATTCATAGATCAAATCTTCAACTAATTAGGGGAAGGATGTGATGTAATTCTAAAGTTTGATAAACTTATATGGAGGAAAGTACTTGGCTAGGAATTTTTCGGTTAAGTCAGTCTATGTGGTGATGGATCCTTGTGCTAAGGAGGTGAGCCAAATCTTTGCATTACCTCTAAGTGATAAAGAGAAAAGACTTAGTCTAATGACATCACAGGGTACACCATTAAACTTGAAAGTGGCAAAAAATTCCATGAAATATGCTTGGTTTAGGTTTGGATCTTAAGTTGGTGCTCTTCCAAATTAATTGTTTTGTAGCATTTAGCTTATGACAAGTCTCAGCTCATATGAGTTGGATTTTATGGCAGGACAATGAATAATCATGTGGATTCCCTCTACTGATGAGTTGATAAACTCCCTATAAGGTTTCATATTACCTTCCTGAGGGTTCTCCATCTTTAATGATTCTTTTTAGGTTTTTGACTTTTTTCAAAAATTTTAAAATGTTTTACATTTTAGGGTTGAAGAGAAATAATTCTCTTAAAAAATCCTTTGCATCAATGACAGTTATGCGAAGGGTGACCCTATTTAAAACATGAAATGAAGAAAATAGTAAAGCATACAAGAAAAATACAGGGACAACACAATAACTAAACATGATAATATGTAATTACATGAACAAAAATAAAGATGAAAACTTTTTTTTGTATTTTTCAAAAATAAGAACAAAATAAAATGATAATGAAAATGCAAAAAAACAGAAAAGCATGGTATGTATCAAACCTAAACTCAAAGTGTTTCAACTAAAAATATCTAAAATTCAGAAAATTTTGACTCATATCCCCGACAACAACATCAAATACTTGATGCTTGAAATTTTTGTAAAATAAATTGGTCAATCAAATAAGCATAAATTTCAATCAAGTAATATATGTATAATGTGTCTGTGTATCAATCCCACGATGATAGTTGTCCAAATATTTCTAACAAGAATAGTTCTAATATACACACTACTGAATCTAGTTTGAAGTGATCTAATTGCATGAAGAAAAAGCTAACAAATCCTTCGAGAAATAATAAATGTGACGAAAAACAAAGCAATAATATAAAAGTCGGGGAGCAACTTTGAGTCCTTCAAAGGTAACAAGGCTCATGTTTCAATGACATGGACATAGTGGTCCTCAATGTTTTTTCTATGTGTTCCCCTATGTGATAGTTGACAACTAGAGTCATAATCCTTTTTAGCCTATCTAGCTCATAAGAAGAGAAAAAACCTAATTATAGTTAAGAGGTGCTTAACTCTAATCAATAGTTGTAATAGTGGTTGTTGGTCACAAAGGTCGAAGAAGGAAGTTGTAATAGTAGTAGTTGCCTACAAAGGTTGTAGTTAGATTCTAAAAAGGTAGTAGTTGGTCATAAAAGTATTAGTCGATAGTTGAACCCCTTCTCTTAGGACAGACAGAAAGGAGATATAATTTTATATTAAAAATGACACTTGCCCTTCTACAAAATTAATAAAATACAAGGGCTACTAGAAATAACAACTGTATTTAGACTACAATGGTTGAAATTAGGGGTCGTTGGAGGCCAGTGATTGAAAGTCGACTTTGGACGACAGTGACTTACATGGGTGATTGATAATAATCGGTAGCTACGATGGGTGGTGATTATTTGTCCTGTCTTCAATACATTTGGTGGACACAACGACCGTATATTGAATATGACAGTTGCAAGTAGAGGAAGGTGAGGATCGGTGGCATGCAAGGGCAGACAGTGAGAACCGTTAGTGGTTGACGGTGGTTGGTGACTACGAAGGTCGTTGGTTATCACCGGATTTTCAATACTAGCTTTAGTTACGACAATCATATTTACAGTACAATGTTTGCAAATAGGGGTCGTGGTGGTTGATGGTCAATGACTATAAGCAGTGACAACCAACAATAGTCTATGGTGACTAGTGCTTGGGGGTCGACAATGGTTGGCGGTGATGGAGGTTGATGGTTATCACTAAGTCTTCAATACTGATGTTAGACACAGCAATCATATTTAGAATATGATGTGTTGCAGACCGTGGTCATCGACAACCAGTGGTTAGCGATGACCCCAAGTGATGACAACCGAATATGACGACAATGGTGGAATGTGGTTGTTAGCTACAAAAGATGATATATATGTCTATCTCTTCAATATTTGTGTTAGAAAAAACAACCGAATTTAGATTACAACAAATACAAATAGGGGGTGACATGCAATGACACTTGACTATGGTCAACAGACGGTGGTCGATGGTGGTTCACATTTTTGAAGGCTGGTGGTTATTGCGAGGTCTTCAATACAGGTGCTAGACACAAACAATTATATTTAGAATATAACAATTGCAAATGGGGATTGTTGACTCTAGACGGTGATAAAAGTTGGTGGCCTATGGTGGCCAACAAGTGATAGTCGATGGTAGCTGGTGGCTACGGAGGCCGATGATTATTATTGGGTCGCCTTTTCTCCAGAACAAGCTATAGAATAACTCTTTTTTTCCCCACTCCCATCAAGTGAAGAAAGCGGGTCTTTTTATAGCCTTTTAAACCACCCGATCAGACAATCCTAATAGATCTCCCTTGATCATATACGATACTTCAATGATCTAAATGCCTTAATAATCTCCAAATCTAGTAATCTTGGTCTTGTTAGATTCCACTTATCGAGACGCTCGATTTNAGACAACTACTAATCACTTGAAATTTTTATGTGAGCTAGCCCTAGACCAAAAAGTCCTTTGGCCAAAATTTAATGTTTTTTGAAGTTTCTGTGATTTCTTAAAATTAATTGAAGTTTTGGGAACTTTAATAAAAATAAAATATTTTATATGTTGAAAAATATATTTTATATTTTTGAAAAATCTCTCTGAGGTCAGAGAACCCAGAGAAATTTACTTTTTATTTTTCTGATTTTTATTTGATTTTTTTATAATTATTTTGGTGAAAATTCTATTTTTAAGCCTTAAAAATCATTTTTAAGGGTTAAAAATAGATAT
>JXCR01147373.1:59578-83796 GCA_002079205.1 Phalaenopsis hybrid cultivar
CGTCCCAGATGATCATCCGGCTTGATCTCCGCCGTCCGTTCGATACACGCGAGGATGGACGACATCCGTTCATCGTCCCCGATAGCCTTAACCGAGAGCCGTCCATTTTAAAACCTTAATATCTCTCTCATTTCTTAATGGATTTTAATGATTATTTTTTTAAAATGCTTGTCTTGAAGAGACGAACACATCTATATGGTAAACATGCTATGAAATTAAGCCATTAAGAATATAGAGCTCGTGAAGGCTCGGGAGAGTGAGGGAGGTTATACCTTTGCTCCGAGAGGTTTAGCCTCAATCAGAGATTCTTCGCACCTTCTTTAGGTCCCAAAGAGTTTAGGGATGGAGCCTCTGGCTCTGGTGTGAAGCCTATGTATGTTTTTGACCAAGACCGATTTTGGGTGTTGGTTGAGAGCTATGGTAGAGGCTATTTCAGAGGGGGCATTGATGGGGCTTTGGCTTCTTTCACTGTTGTGAAGGTGTAGGGCCAATCTATTGAGGGTTTGGTGCTGTGTAGGTTGGGATTNCCAATAAGGGTTGGTATGAAGAGCTTAAAATATGGATATCATTAATTGATTATTTGGGAGGTTTTAATTTCTATTTCTTTATAAGCCAAAGAATGGTATTCTGGCAAGCGGCAAATGACAAAAGATGCGGCCACAAGCCACGTGGTCATGTCTTAATAAAGNGTGTGTTAACTTTTGCAGGGGATCTTGGATAACCATGAAGGGATTGTGGATTACATCAACCATAGGGGAGTATCTGTAATACTCTTGCTCAGAAGAAATCATCTTCGCCGTTTGGTTTCTCTAAAATCAAACAACCATGACGGCAAAGTCAAGGGATTGAATGGGACTCATAAAGCTCATGTTAACTCCAAACAAGAGGTCTCGAAATCTCACTTATGCTTCTTGCAGTATGAAGCTATTTATTACTTCAAAAGCAATTAACTAATCATTTTTCTCCCCCTTTAACAAGTTAATATATGCAGGCAGAAATCCTTGCAAGCTACAAGCCCAAACTTGATGTAAAGCGTTTAATCCCTGCCTTGGAACATATGGAGATGTTGGCTGCTGACACTCTACGAAACTTCAGTGGCACTCGCCACATGGTCGTCTATTATGAAGATCTTGTTCAAAATCAGACTGTAAGCTTTACACAACATTGTGAAACTTATGAGCAATCATGTTCTTAAAACCTCTTAATTCTTCTTTTTTACTATATAAGGCATGTTCATTCAAATCCTCTTTTTTTTCTAATTTTCATATTTTATCAAAAATATTTTAAATATTTATGTTCTAAACTTCAACTGTACTAAATATATTCTAAAATATATTTATAAAATATGTTTTAAATATGCATTTAATAAGCAAGAGATGTACCTTGGTGTTTTTTTGTAATAAGAAAATAGTATGGAAGCCTAATGAGAAACATTATAAAATTGCAACTGCACCTTTNTTCTTTTTTACTATATAAGGCATGTTCATTCAAATCCTCTTTTTTTTCTAATTTTCATATTTTATCAAAAATATTTTAAATATTTATGTTCTAAACTTCAACTGTACTAAATATATTCTAAAATATATTTATAAAATATGTTTTAAATATGCATTTAATAAGCAAGAGATGTACCTTCGGTGTTTTTTTGTAATAAGAAAATAGTATGGAAGCCTAATGAGAAACATTATAAAATTGCAACTGCACCTTTGTTATCATAAAGATCCTAATTGTTTTGTAATCAAAGAAGTTTATATTTTAAGTTGAGTGCTATAAAAGATGAGAATGATAAGATGAATTTATGATGGAAAAAAATGAAACATGAATTAGAAAGTTATTATATTTGAGAAANTTATTTTGATTTAAAATTCAGCAATGGCCAAATTATGGCATAAAAAAGCATGGTGAGACCACGAAGTCAACCATCCACCATGACAACTTTCCAAGAACATATAAAAACCAATGAAAAAAAATTAGGTGAAAAGGAAGTATAAACTCAAGCCTCAAATAGTGCAGAACAACAGAAGCCTAAGAGCCAATAGCTGAAAGCAAAGTAACCTAGAGGAATCTAGAAAACAATCAAAAAATAATAGAGCAAGATAAATCCATGACAAAAACCGTCACAAGAAATAATAAATTTGAATGTCAGCTAAGCTTTAAAGAATTTATTTATCACCAAATCAAGTTTGGCAACCCTTTTTCAAGCTTGAGATAAACTAGATGTTTAGTTTCTAGCAGAAGGACTTGAGGCAATGCATCAATAGAGCCGTGGATATGATTCTTGTTCTCTTTGCAAAAGGTTAAATGTGGCAATCAAAAGAGTCGGAATATATAATTTTCTTAAATGCTTATTATGGTGTCAATATTAATTTTGCTTCATAACTTAAATAAGAGAGGCCTCAAAAAGAAAGTTTTGTCCATTAGGAAATTCANCTCTAGCAGAAGGACTTGAGGCAAGGCATCAATAGAGTCGTGGATATGATTCTTGTGCTCTATGCAAAAGGTTAAATGTGGCAATCAAAATAGTCAGAATATATAATTTTCTTAAATGCTTATTACGGTGCAATATTAATTTTGCTTCATAACTTAAATAAGAGAGGCCTCAAAAAGAAAGTTTTGTCCATTAGGAAATTCATTTACAAGAATGTGCATCTAATAGGGGAAATAGTAGAATTAATGCTGTGTGAGAATAAGCCTCAATCAAGCAAGTTATTCAACCAGTAATGACATCTATAGCCAATGTATATCAGAAAGAAGCAATAGAAGAATAAATGGGGGTGAGAATCAGCCGAAATCAAATGAGTCATCAAGTATTAACCAAATACCTCTATGCATACCCCTTAAATCAAATTTAGTCCGATTCATATCTTACAACATTCAAATGATATTTTTCTCTACAGCACTTAAGGTGAGCTTCTATTACCATTTCAAAGGTTCGCATTACCCTCCTAATAAGTACTTGTGCTATTAATGACCTTTATCTTTGAAAATTTTATTTTATCAATAAGTCTATGATCCAAAGACTATTTCTTTACAGATTTTATACTTATTAGTGTGTTAACTTTTGCANAGCACCTCCCGATAGGCTGGAAGGGATTTTTTGTGAAACTGCACGCTCCTCCATTTTTTCGCCACAGAGAGGACCAATCGCTCCTCCTCCAGATCGCGACAGGAAGGTTTGAAAATTCCTGCTCCTCTCCTTTCGATTCGCGAATCCTTCTCCCCTAATCCTTCTCCTCTCTCGCGATCGTCCCGCTCCTCTCCTCCGTCGCCGGCGCCAGTCACCACCCATCTTCCTCCTCCTACTTCTTCTTCTTCTTCTTCTTCTTCTACTTCTACTTCTTCTTCTCATATTTCTTCTTCTTCTATTTCTTCTTCTTCTTCTTCTTCTATTCCTTCTTATCCTATTTCATCATCTTCTTCTTTTATTTCTTCTTCTCCTATTTCTTCTTCTTCTTCTTTTTCTTCTATTTCTTCTTATCCTATTTCTTCTTCTTCTTCTTCTATTTCTTCTTCTTCTTCTTCTTCTTCTTTTTATCAGCCAACCCCGCTAACCTCGACGGTTTTCCTTCATCTCGCCGGCTTCGGCCTTGCCAGTGTCATATTTTTTGCCGGTCCAAAATGGTTAAGAAAGGCTCCAATTTTTTTAGGGCTTTCTCCAACATCTCCTCTGCTTTTAGCATTAACCGTCGACCAATTAGCATCAGTCACCTCGCCGGACAACGAACCTCAAAATCTTTCGGGAGGGTTCGAAGGACTCTCATTTTACCTGCAAGTTCCCGCCAGACTTATTTAGGCTTCGTGCAAAATACGCGAAGGTATAACCTTTGTCGACCATAGGTTCCCCGGTGAGAACGTTAGCACGAGAATGACTACCTATCACATTTATATGTTTTCATGTTGCATTTTGCATGTCACGGAGTACCTCACTTCGATTCATTCGGTCGTCCCTGCCCGACAAGCACCTCACTTCGCTCCGATCGGCTTCCCTCGCCCGACGAGCACCTCACTTCGCTCTATCTCACCACCCTAGCCCGACAAGCATTTCACTTTGCTCCGTCTCACTGCTCTAGCCTGAAGAGCATTTCACTTTGCTCCGTCTAGCCGCCCCGGCCCGACGAGCATCTCACATCACTTCGTCTCGCCATCCCGTCCCGACGAGCATTACACTTCACCTTGTCTCGCCGTCCTGGCCCGACGAGCATTACACTTCACCTCATTCAGCCGCCCCGGCTCGACGAGCACCTCACTTCACTTCATTCGGTCATCCCAGCCCGACGAGCACCTCACTTCGGTGGCCTGACGAGCACCTCACTTCGCTCCAATCAGCCGCCCTGGCTTGACGAGCACCTCACTTTGCTCCGTCTCGCCGCCCTTGCCTGACGAGCATCTCACTTCGCTCTATCTAGCCGCCCCAGCCTGACGAGCATCTCACTTCACTTTGTCTGGCCATCCATGCCTGACGACCATTACACTTCACCTCGTCCTGCCACCCTAGTCCGATGAGTATTTTACTTCACTTCGTCCGGCCTTCCTGGCCCGGTGAGCACTTCATTTCATTTCAATCATCTCCCTTGATTTGGTTGATACAACACTTTGGTCTAATTGAATTTGTTGACCTAGTCGACCAATTACTTGCACCACCATATTGTCTTGCATGTGTGTTTGCATTTTTGTATGTTGTAGTGCATATGCTTGAATATATTATTGCATCATGCCTTGCATCTGTATGTTTGCATGATCATGATAGATATTGTGTACTTGAGTTGCATTCTTCTGGGTCACTGCCTTACTGGTATACCCTCTTTTCGGGCCCCTGCCGCTACGGCATGCCTACCCCAGGGCACTGCCTCGCCGATATACTCTTTTTTCGGGCCCTTGCCACTACGGCATGCCTACCTTCGGATCACTGCCTCATCGGCATACTCTCTTTTCGGGCCGCTGCCGTAACAGTATGCTCATCTCCTTAGGGCCACTACCACCATGTTATGTCCACCTTTGTTTTATTTCCTTATCAACATGTCTTCGTGAGGCCACTACCGCTACGATATGCCCATTTCTTCAAGTCATTGCCTTCATGGCATACTCTTTATCACTATTTATATATTTTTGATTTGTATGCATTAGCATTTGCATTTGCATGTTTGCATGGATAGCGAGCCAGACCCGTTAGGAGAGTGACTCCCGTGTTGGCCGTGATGCCTTAACAAGCATTGCTCGCTGGGTCAATCCCAATGAGTAATGCGAGTTAACTCTTTGGAACTGACATGAGTATGACTGTGCTAAGAATCCAATGAATCTAGCTAGTGTCATTCCCTTTTGTGACACTCCTTAGATTTTTTTGGATCATTAGGATGGGGCCAGTAAAGTGACTCCGTCAAAGTCATACATACCAAAAATTACCCCACACTTAGATACTAGGTTGATGCACTTTTTGTTAGACGGTGTGCTAGGCTAGGACTTAGGGTGTTAGGTAGTCTTTTTGATACTTGGCTATTGTTCTCTGTTAGATTGGATGCCTTAGCCAGGTATCTTTCTTTTGCATTATGCTTGTAATGTGACTGCAAGTTGCATTTGTATGGTAATGTGTTAGGGCGTTCTTCTAGAGGGACCCATGCCTATTTTCATACACACACACAGGTACCGCTATGGGGGGAGCAAGTAATGATTTCTGACCCTTTTGCTTGCAGGTGCTATTAGCTCCCCCCACTTTTAAGACATGGCTTATGATACATTATGTGCATGTGAGTTTTCCCACTGACACTTGTTTTCATGCAGGATTGAGTCTTTTTCTTTTTGTTATGTATTTTTTTAGAGTTTAGGAGAGTCCTGTAGCAGAGATAAGATACGGGCACGGGTTTCGAGACGTTAGCACGGGAACCACGTGGAGGGGACCAGGAGCAGATACTCGTGCCCCGCATCTTAATTCTGCATTTCATATTGATGTATATAATTAGTATCGGGCATGTATATGCGGAGTCCGTCCGCCCTTTTTCTTTTATGGGATATGTTGCCAACCCAGCAGCACCAGCCTGTTTATTATTTTGGTTTGACTTGCTTTGCTTTATTTTTGCATCATGTTGCATGTCTGCACTTCATTTGTTTTCCTTATTTTTCTTTCTGTGTTTTATCTGGGATTTCACGATACAACATAGGCTCATTAAGGACCCTAAAATTATAATTTTCTACAAAATCCTAAATAAAATCTTCAAGATAATTAACATTAAGGATTCTAAAATTGTAATTTTCTACAAAATCCTAAATAAAATATTCAAGATAATTAAAAATTAGGATTAAAAAAATTTAGAATTTAAAAATCGCAACATTTTATTTTCTTGCATATATTAATAGGGCCTCCACAATACTTAGGATCATTCTAGATAATTTCATTCATGTTTGCATGTCCCGAGGAGGAGTCCTCGTACTTTTCTAATCTGACTGGCCTAGCATACCTTCATGTAGGTGGTTTTCTAGTGCGCCTACGGTGTTAGAAGGATCCCCGACCCAGACGGGGTGTAAGTCCTTTTGTTGGAGTGTTTACAACTTTGTAGCTGAACCTCCGCTTTCTCTTCTTTCCGGAGGCATCCTTGTCATTTCGGCAGGTATAAGTCCCACCGCTTGGAGCTACAGTTTATAGTCATAGGATAGAGTTTCCTTCCTTTAACCTTAGGGCTACCAAGGTTCTCGTGGATGATGCAATTCACGGATTGCTGACCGGGGATCTCAGGTTATGTTGGGTCGACTACCTTCACGACCAGGTAGACTTAGGGTCCTAGTGGCTTGGGATGATGGGTCTGTGGTACGCCGACCTGACTACCTCTACCTCTTAGAATTACTTTTCCCTGTCGTTTGAATACCTCATGTTGAGCCATTTCTGCTCCTTTGACTTCGTTGGTGTCACTTTGACGGCTCGAGGCCAATAAGCTGCCGCCTGTTCGGGATACGACGATTTGTCGTATGTCCTTACGGTCCGGATGTGTTATGACGTATTGGGATACCCCTGTTGAAGTGATTTATGGTTATTTTGTAGGATTCGTGAGTTGAGAAGCCGCTACCCATTTGGTGTGGGAGATTCACTTTCTGCTCGATGGTGCGGCGTGAGCTTCAAAGCATTGAGACTGTTCCATATGAAATAATCACCTTTTGATAACCTATATCCCATGTTCATAATGATAAAGCAAAACTCTTTCCATCGAGAGTCTTCTTGGGTAAACCCCGAGATGTAATTAACCAGTAGGAATATGTTCCTTTCGGAGACTTTTGACCCCAAAACAAAAACTGTTCTTTTTGGTTTTCTGGTTACGGGTAGTTTATATAAAGATTTTACTTGTGGATGTTGTTTTTTTTGAGGTACTTCAACCCAATTGTATTTGGATGTATACTCTCGACCCATCACACGAGGATTTTTCATATATAAGCCTTCGTCTCTTTTCTTTTTTTGATTTGTTTGCCTATTTGTTGTAGTATGTTAGTTCACTAATTGATTCCTCTCCTCTTTGAGTCATTCATTTGGTTCGAGGGGGAGACTTACTCGAATAGGGAAATTATACGGAGACATACAAAAAGGCAAGCTGGCGACTCCGAGATCTAAAAAAAACCAAAAGAGAAAAAAAAATCTGGCGACTCCGCTGAGGTTCAGTCTCTCTTTCCATGCTAGGAGTTTTGCTTTTGTTCTAGGGTTGTAGTCTCTCTCTCTACGTGTGGGAGTTTCACTCATATTATTGTGACTTAGATTCTTTGTTTGAGTCACTAATCGAGCTTGTAATCAAACCTTGCTTTCAGTCTATATGTCAGTTGCTAGCGGTAGCAATTTGACGTATTCTGTCCCGCCTTCTTACCCTCAGCACATTGAGTCACTGCATATTCGTCGTGTCCGTGTTATTGTAACTTTTTTATTATTGATTTTTTTTCTTAATATTTCTTTTTTGTTGATCGTGTCTCTTTTTGCTTGGCAGACATAACGAGCGAGAGAGTTGTGACGATCGCTACTATTGGGGGGAACTCTGTCTACTTTTCCCCTAGTATTTTCCATGCTCCTGAGGGTACTATAACCTTCGATTCATTTGAGCACCCTATTCAGATTACCTTGGGTAATCCTACACCTTCTGAGGTTGTTGCTCTGTGTCGTCGACCTAAAATGGGGAGTCAAGCACATAGAGCCACTCTTGCTGAGGTAGCTCACATCGAGCCTGTCCCATCCTTGAAGAAGAGGTCTGCACCCTATGATGATGTGCCACAGCGCCCTTCAATCTTCTCCAGGCTTTCGGGTCGTCCCTCCGAGTTTTCACGGATGTCGTTGCCTTCGACAGGTCAGTCTTTTGGCAGCTCTGTTGCTGCCATTATTTTCCCCGCTGCGGTCTCGAACCCTCTGGTCCCAGTTCCCTCTAAGGTTGATCCCATTACTAAGTTGGGTAGGAATGCCCAGAGAAATCGGAAAAGGTTGTTTAGAGCCCAACAACAGTCTGTTACTTCTACTGTCTCAATGTCAATCCATGAAAATTTCTCTGCTGCGGTCTCGGACCCTGTGGTCCCAGTTCACTCTGAGGTTGATCTTGCCCCCAAGTTGGGTAGGAAGGCCTGCAAAAACCGGAATAGGTTGCTTAGAGCCCAACAACAGGCTTTTACTTCTACTGTTTCAGTTTTGATTCATGAAGAGTCTCCGACTCCCATGGATCAGAACCCCTTTTCTGTGCTTTCTGGTTATCAAGATTATGTCCCTGCTAGGATCGCTAGGAAAGTTCATTCTCCTCGTGGTCGTGCAGGTCGTCTCAGACCTGTTGTCTATATTGATAAGGCTACCATAAGCCTATTGTCTAAGAAAATTGTTGAGGTTGTTTCCGTGTTGAGGGGAAAAGGGACCATTTCTGAGAGGGAGCTCCTCACCTAGATTTCTGAAACTTTTGAGCAGATCGTGAGAGAACTCCTTTGCTTCCCTCACCCTCGAGGTCGACGTAGTAGGACGTGGGCTTCGACCCGTCATTCTACTACTCGCCGAGGGGGGCCGCCTTCCGTTACAGATGGGGTTAGGCCTACCGGGGTGTTATTAGGAACCCCTAATGTGACGCTCAATCCCAATGCACCAGAGTTTGTTCCTACTGTCAATCTACTATTGTAGCGGCATAGTACGCACCTGATGTACCTATCAAAATTGATAAAAATAAAAATATTGCTGCTTATGTGTCTTCTTCTTCTTCTTTGATTAGAGATAATGTAAGCACCTTTGTTATGGATAATGAGAGTTCTGGGGCACGTGACGCCCCCAAGATGATTCCCACTACTTGTAACATAACAAATATTTGTGGAAGGGATATCGTCCCGAACCACCTTGGAGGCGTTGGGTCCGAAAGTCACCCACCTCCTTTTGTGTTGAGGCTCCAGCTCCAGTTTTGGAGACCTTTGAGTCAATCCCTGAGGAAATCATTCCTCCAGTCGATCATATCCTAGAGCCATTATCAGTTGATCCCAAAATGGTGCCCAATATCGATCCTAAGGGCGATTTATTTGGGGATTGCCTTCTTACCCCAAATGACCCGTCTGGGAATTTTTTGGATATTTCAGAGGGTTTCCTCAATGAGGATGACCTCCTTGGTGAGGAACTCCATGACTTTGAGATGTCCACTGGCCAGGTCATGACTGTGACCACTCGGGCCCAAAACTTGAATATTGAGGGTCGTACCCCTGATCCCATCTAGGATGACCAACGTGAGCTTATTGAAGTCATTGGAGGCCCCATAATTGATCGAGAAGATCAGAGCAAAGATGAGCTGATCACTTGCTTGCAAGCCCAACTCTCCCTTTTTACTGCCCAAATAGTGGCATTGCAGAATGAAAGGGCGGGATCTGACGGTGTTTCCCTCCACACTCCGGGTGAGGCACGCCTGCTGTTCCTTCAATGCCTTTGACACCTTCTCAGCATGTTCATGTTGCTTCTTCTAATGTTTCCCAGCACGAGCATATCTCCTCTGATACACATTTGCAGTCCTTAGTTAATGCTAAGATCAAGGCTGCATTGGCAGCTCAGTAGGGTGAGATTGTTGTGCAAAAGGGAAGACATTATCCCAAGGCATATGATTATATTTCATACCCTCCAGGGTTTGTTCCCCCTCGTTTCAAAAGGTTTGATGACTTTGTCAATCCACGCCAACATATAGCCCAATTTAGAGCACTTTGTTGCAACGTTGGCAACAACGACGCCCTCATACTTTGACTTTTCATCACCAGTTTGGCAGAGTTTGCTTTTGAATGGTATGTTGATTTACCTAATGGTTCATTCAAAACCTTCACTGAACTAGAAGATGCATTTGTCAAACGCTTTGTAGGAGCGTATCACAGAGTAACTTTAAATGACTTGTTGTTGGCCCAATAGGGTCCTGCTGAGTCCTTGATGGAGTTCACCATTCGTTGGCGCAACTTGAGTTTACAGTGTTAACCCCAGTTGCAAGAACAACATGCAGTTGCATTCCTCATGGGCAAAATAACAGGCCCTATTTTCATCTTGCTAAAGATGAGTACGATCAAAACATTCGAGAATTTGATCAAAAAAGTGGCTAGTTTGCAAGACACCGCAGATGCCTTGATCTTCAAAGATACTGAAAAGGCTATAGGCAAAAGGCATATTGTGGGTCTTTATAGAAGAAAGGAAGAGAGCATCGCTCTTGCGACATCTGATGGGAAGATAAAAAAGCCTGCCATGTCTGTCGAGCAAACTTGCGCGTCTCTTCAAAAAGGGAAACCCCAGTATCTCGAACAAAGGAAGTCTAAGGTCTATCCTTTTAGGAATGATTGTCTTTGGAAGATGCTCAAGAACTTGCTTAAGAAGGGAATGCAGCTCCCACCACCAAAGAAACCTCACGAGGTGGAGAGGACAAAGGAGCCTAACTATTGCCCATACCATAGGCATCTGGGGCATGTTCCGGAAGACTGTTATCCTTTCAAGGATTGGCTTGAGGCCTGGTATAACGCAGGAGAAATAGAGATAGCAGATGAGGACTTGGAGAAGGGTTCTGTGAAGATGGTGACAACTATTCCAACTCTTAGCTTTCTTTCTCATATTTCTCTTCTTGCTTGTAACGCAGGAGTGGATTGTAGAGCTCCTCCTGGCACATTGTATGATGATAAAACTATAAAAGAAGAATGTTCTAATTATACCTTTGTGTCTCATGTTTTTATACTTGATGATTATAACATTAGTGACTCTGATCATGATGATGTGGGAGATGAGCAATACCCATTATTGCTTTCCTCGAGCGGTACATATTGCATTTATGAGGATTTGAGTAATACATCTGCTGATACAGGTGAGGCTTTGGTGCATGAGGGCTCATTTGACGAGTCTTTTTCTGAATGTGCTGCTGAAGTCAAACCAATCAGGTCCTCCAGTGAGAAGGTTTAGGAAATTCTGATGCACTTCTTCTTTCTCCCAAGCTGAGAGAGACTTTTATTAAAGCTCTGCGTGAGCCCGAGGTCTTCTCTGCACATTATGCAGAAGAGAAGATGAAGGAGGCGGCTATGCCACCGGATGTGGTTGTCGTTATCTTTACTAAGGAGGACTTGCTTTTAGGCACCACGGACCATAACCGTCCCCTGTATGTTACAGCCAGAATCTACAGGACTCCGTTAAACCGTATCCTAATAGATTTTGGTGCTTCCATAAATATTATTAGTGTCCAGACTCTTAAGTTATTGTCCCTGAGCACGAGGAGATTATGCTCTGAAAAGATTATGCTTAATGGCTTCAATGAAAAAAGTCAAAAAACTCTTAGCTTCATCACTCTACCTCTCCAATTTGGGGACTTCAAGAGCGAAGCCAAGTTCCATGTGATTGATGGGAACACGTCTTATAGAGCCCTCCTCAGACGCCCATGGATCCATGAGTATGGGATGGTACCGTCTACCCTCCATCAATGCATCAAGTACATGCGTGAAGGGGAAGAGTTTTCTATCCCTGGAGATGTTCATCTATTCTCCATTAACGAGGTGGGAGTCTACGATGATGCAGAATATTATGTACCGCATAAAATATCTATCCCAATCTCGGTTTTGTCGGGTTGTCCACAGGCCCCTCCCCTTTCTAGTTCTCTCATTGTTAAAGATAAAGAGGTAAAGGAGCAGGAAGAAAGGCGTCGTGTCCTTATGACTTCAAAGCGTGAGCTTGAGCTCCCTATCTTGCCTGTAAGTAGGATGAAAATTGAAGCTGCATCAGATTCCGAGTCCGATTCAGATGAGGCACTATTGGTGAGCAGTTCGAACCGAGATGACACTGGAAGGGAGATACTTCTGCTACCCTTGAAGGGCATGGTACCTCGTTTGACTATACTCTCTTTGTCAGATGAGGAGTTAACCATCGACCCCATGCCACGAGGTCATCACAAGGAGCTGACAATTACACATGCCTCTACTGTTGAAGTGTTAAAGACCTTTTATGTACCTTCTAAGCTTAAGTCTAAACAGAAAGGCATTTTGTTTTATAAAATGGTTCCTCGTGTATTGAACACTGATGTAATGCTTTTAAACGATGAGAATTAAGAAGTAGAGGATAATCCTCTTTCTTATTACTGCTCTCCTCTCATTTATAAAATGCTTGATGTTGGCTTGTTGCCCGAGAGGTAGTATGTTCGCCAAGCCAAATTATGTAAAACCATGTGGCAATATAAACCCCTAGGAAAGAGGTCTGGATTAGGTTATATTAAGAAACTTAATAAGGCCGAACTCTGTAGAGTCTCATGCAGAATGATTTCTATACATGAAGACATTGAGATCATCACCTCTGCTAGTGAGGAGATCGAAGTTAAAGATGCCCCTCTCAAGCTCGAGGATAGCGTCTCTTCGATGATCGATGAGTTGGTTGAGGTCAACCTTGGTATGACTAATGATTCTCATCCGACTTATATTAGCAAACTCTTAACGGATCCTATGACTGTTAAGATTATAGAAATACTAAAAGAGTTTCGCGATTGACTTGCCTGGAGCTATGCCGAGATACCCGGACTAGCCCCAGATGTGACCATACACCATTTGGCTATCAACCCGTGTGTTGTTCCTGTGAAACAAACACCTAGGAGGATGCGCTCCAAGATAGAGCAAAAGGTCATTGAAGAGACTAAAAAGCTCATCGATGTTGGATTTATTAGAGAGGTTCTTTACCCTACATGGCTTGCAAACATCGTACCCGTTCGAAAGAAGAACGAACAAATACGAGTTTGCGTCGACTTTCGAGACTTGAATAAGGCTTGCCCGAAAGACAATTTTCCCTTGTCGATTCCAGAGTTCATGATACATGTTGGTTCCTTTCATGTGATGTTTTCCTTCATGGATGGTTTGTCTGGTTATAATCAAATTCGGATGGCCCCATATGAGGAGCAACATACGGCGTTTCGTACTCCGATCAGCATATTTTGCTATAAGGTCACATGCCCTTTGGATTAAAGAACACCGGGGTGACCTATCAGCGCGCTATGACACACATTTTTGCTGACTTACTACATCATCAAGTCAAGTGTTACATCAACGATGTAGTGATTAAGAGTCTCTCTGAAGATGATCATCTTTCAGACCTGAGGTTCGTCTTTGAACGCCTAAGGAAATATGACTTAAAGATGAACCCACCCACTGAAATGCACCTTTAACTTATCTTCTGGGAAGTTCTTAGGCTTCATTGTCTGTCACAGAGGCATTGAAATTGATCATATTAAAATTAAATCCATCATTGAGATGGAACCTCCTAAAAGTTTGACGCAGTTGTGTTCCCTACAAGGGAAGCTCGCTTATATTAGGAGGTTCATTTCAAACCTTTCTGTTCGATGTCAGCCCTTTTCTGCGTTGACTAAAAAAGATGTTTGCTTTCACTGGGATGAGGCATGTCAGCATGCTTTCAATGATATCAAACACTACTTGTTGAATCCTCCAGTGTTAGCAGTGTCGGTCCCATGTAGACCACTCATTCTCTATATTTCCGCTCTTGATGAGTCGATAGAAGCTTGATTGGCTCAAAAGAATGAGGAAGGGAAAGAGAACGCCCTAAATTATCTTAGTCAAAGTTTCATACACGCTGAGATGAGATACCCACCAATTGAAAAGCACTGCTGGGCATTGGTATTCTCGGTCAAGAAGTTGAGGCATTACATGCTCTCACACCATGTCGATTTAATCTCAAGGGTAAATCCCTTGCAGAATCTCATGACACGTCCTACCTTAGCTGGACGGTTGGCTAGATGGGCCATGCTATTATCCTAATTTGACATTTTGTATGTCCCTCAATGGACTGTTAAGGGACAGGCGTTAGCTGAATTTTTAGCTGCTCAACCGATCCCGGCAGATTCGCCTCTAAATGATGATTTTCCTGATGAGCATTTGATAGCCATCGATGCTCCAGAGTGGGAGATGTATTTTGATGGGGCCTCTTCCTTGAAAGAAGGGCCACCAGGGTCCCTCCCAAAGGTGCAATCGGGGATCAGATTGATTTTCGTATCGCCCGAGGGTGGCATTCTCCGCTACACTTATAGTTTAGTAGAACCATGTACGAATAACGCCGCTAAATATGAAGGTTTAATTCTAGGACTTGAGTTGGCTATCTAAATGGGCATTACAAGAATTAAGATTTATGATGATTCATAGCTCATTATAAGCCAGATCTTAGGAACCTACAGGGTTCTCAAGCCTGAGCTTCTAGCCTATCATGAGAAGGTGATGGTAATGTTGAAGCTCATTCCCGAGGTCGCTATTATTAGGATACCTTGATCCCTCAATAGCAAGGCCGATGCTCTTGCTAAATTTTCTAAAGACCTATCAAGTCCTGACAAAAACCCGGTGACAGTTGTGATCCGGGAAAGAAGAAATTTGTCATCCACAATTTCTAGCCCTTCGGGTGACATGCCCTTAGATAGCCGTGGTGTCGTCTTGGCTACTTCTGATGGAGTATCTGATGATTGGCGTCAACTTATCAACGCATACTTGACAAGGGGAATTCACCCTAATGATCTCTCCCTCACCTCTCCGATTCAGAAGCGGGCGCTTTCATTTACTATTATTAACGATATTCTGTATTGACGCTCCTTTGAGCAGATGTGGTTACGATGTGTATGGGATGATGAGGCCTAGAAAGTAATGGCTGAGGTCCAAGAGGGCATCTGTGGATCCCATCAGTTGGGTCCCAAAATGAAAATCAAGATCAAACGCCTTGGTTATTATTGGCCTACGATGACCCTTGATTGCATTGANCATTTACCTTTTTTTTCTGCACTTTATTGCTTGATCGAGCAATAAAGTGAGATTGATTGGTTGAAAGATCTATTGTTGTAGATCTTGAAAGTGTAACTATTGTGCTTGTTGTTTGTAGAAATTGTGGATAATTTGCATTTGGATTTATGTAGTATTGCATGTTGTTCATTTAAGTCTCTATTATTCAAATTTGATGTTTTGTGTTAATTCCCACCTTAGCAAACAATGAAGGATGTGTTGGAATTCCTCAAGGTCCCTCAGAGAACATTAACAACTTTGGATGCAAAGATACATACAAAGCCATTAGCACAATATATCAAGAACTGGAGGTTGTAGCGAAGGTCATCAAACACACGAAACAAAGAAGATTTATTGCCACTAAAGACAATGAAATTTAGCTCATTAGATCAGTTAATTGGATGTTGATTAGCCTCTCATTCTATTTTAACCTTTTTTATTCACTTTATTGTATGATGGAGCAATAAAACGAGATTGATCAGATAAAAGATCTACTATTCTTGATCTTGAAAGTAACTATTGTGCTTGCTGTGTGTATCACTTGTGGATAATTTGAATTCAGATTCATGTGGTATTAGATGTTGTTCATTGAGATCTCATTCGATGTTGTGTTAATTGCCATTTTATTTTTGTTAAGCAAACTAAATTATATTTTGTGAATCCCAAGGGGTTTTTGCTATTTATAGTAACATAATTATTCCACTCAAATACATATTGAGTTTGGATAATCACAGAGTTCATNCTGCACTTTATTGCTTGATCGAGCAATAAAGTGAATTTGATTGGTTGAAAGATCTATTGTTGTAGATCTTGAAAGTGTAACTATTGTGCTTGTTGTTTGTAGAAATTGTGGATAATTTGCATTTGGATTTATGTAGTATTGCATGTTGTTCATTTAAGTCTCTTTAATTCCCACTTTAGCAAACAATGAAGGATGTGTTGGAATTCCTCAAGGTCCCTCAGAGAACATTAACAACTTTGGATGCAAAGATACATACAAAGCCATTAGCACAATAGATCAAGAACTGGAGGTTGTAGCGAAGGCACGAAACATAGAAGATTTATTACCACTAAAGGCAATGAAATTTAGCTCATTAGATCAGTTCAGTGGATGTTGATTAGCTTCTCATTCTATTTTAACCTTTTTTATTCACTTTATTGTTTGATGGAGCAATAAAACGAGATTGACCAGATAAAAGATCTACTATTCCTGATCTTGAAAGTAACTATTGTGCTTGCTGTGTGTATCACTTGTGGATAATTTGCATTCAGATTCATGTGGTATTAGATGTTGTTCATTGAGATCTCATTCGATGTTTTGTTAATTACCATTTTATTTTTGTTAAGCAAACTAAATTATACTTTGTGAATCCCAAGGAGTTTTTGCTATTTATAGTAACATAATTATTCCACTCAAATACATATTGAGTTTGGATAATCACAGAGTTCATGTCAACTAAGGGATTGTTTTTTTCTTGTTAAAAAATTGCATAATAAAAGGAACAATGTAGTTGAAATGTTTAATATAGTCAAAATAAATAACAATATATTATTTTTTCAGTGTTTGATTTGAAGTTAAATGAATTTAATGTAAAACCCAAAGACAGTGTGCATGGATGTTGGTTGGTGGCTACGATGAGTGGTGACAATGATGGTTGATGGGTGGCGACAATGGTCGCTGCAACTTGCAGCTTCTTAATGAACTTCGTTAAATTTGATTACAAAAGAATTATATTGTTCCCTAGAGTTTTACTTTGATTTCTATTATCTGAAATCAAACATTAATGTTTTCAAAATGCTTACATTTCAAATATTTTGTATGCATTTTACAACAAACCAAATAGCTCCTTATGGTAAGTCATTGTTAATTTGTATTTCAATTATTTGACCAATTTGCTGCAGGTTAGATGAAATTTTCACAAACTATGTTTGTGCTCTAGTTGTACACATGTCTAAGCTTAGTAAATTAAAAAAGCATTTAAACGAATAATTTTATTTGGAGATTATTGTGAGACAAAAAATCTTATCATGTTAAATTTCTGTAAGGATATATAGTCGACCTTTAAGCAAGCAACATTAATGGCAATATCTTGGGTAAATTTTGTCATGGGTTATGGTGTGTTGCATGTTATAAAATTAAACATTTTCTTTCATTTGATTGTTCATGATTAGTGTCATATTCAGTGCCAACTATCGTTATTTAGCTAAATTCTGATAAATAGAGCCCAACTTAGAGGTTCAAGCCAAATGTGTGCCAAAAACTCAAGTTTAAGTGGACAGTTTGAGCTTATTCTACAAGGTCCTAGTGATGAGGTTTCTTGAGGTTTCTTCTAACAACTTCATGGGCCAATTCTATGAGGTTGTTTGGCAAACCAACTTGACATGCTATGATAGACTAGTTAAGCAGACCAACTCGGCAGACTAGTTCAGTAAGCTAGTTTGGCAGGTCAACTTAGCGAGTTAATTTGATTATCAACTCCTCTAAGTGAGGAATAGATCACTAAGACGTGTAAGTAATTATCTTATATACCCATTATTTTATTTTATTTTATTTTTAGCAAATATATTTTGTGTTTGCTTGTATAGTAATTTATCAAGCTTATCTCAACCCAAGCCAAACTTATAAATAGCGAAGGCCATCTTGGCAAAGGGGATTGAATGACTCTCTGTACTAAATTTTTAAAAAAAAATTCTCAAAGCTTTCTTTCATTCCACTTTTTGTTATCGGTTTATATCTGCTTTCTATAACTCTTACCTTAGTGATGTGTTTCAAAGATAATTGGTGACCTAATTTCCTCAATGGTGAAGTGAGCATGAAGTATGCTACAGAGTTGAAAAAGAGCTTTCTATAGAGAAAAAAGCAGTAGAGAGAATTCAAAGAACATGAAGTACACAAGGGAGTTCATTTTTTAATATATGAATGAGCTCAAAAAGTAAATAATGATGATAATATAAGATACATTGGAGCATGTATTAAGGGTAATACCACATATAGTGATGCCTCCAATTCATNCGTACACAAGGGAGTTCATTTTTTAATATATGAATGAGCTCAAAAAGTAAATGATGATGATAATATAAGATACATTGGAGCATGTATTAAGGGTAATACCACATATAGTGATGCCTCCAATTCATTGAAAATGCTGGTGCGTAGGAAGTTACCTATTACTAGGGTGTGGAGAGGCCTCTAATCTTGCAAAGAGGTTGAAGTTTACTAATCATATAGGTAAATGTCATCACCCTTTGATGATAGGCCAATGAGGAGAAAAACAATGAAAAGGATGAAGTGTCAACTGGAGAATGCTTTCATTAAGGAGATTTTAGAGGTCTAACGTCCAGAGAAGTTTAAGAGTTCTTCTTTGGAATATTATAGATAAAGTTCTGGCCATTTACAACATATTTATAGAGTACCTATTATGAATTGAAATGTTATATTTTCTTCATAACTTTCAAAGAGTTGGTGATATAATATATCATGTAGATCAAGCAAATGAAGTTTGAAGTCTATTTTCAAAAGCCCAAGAAGGTGCCCAATTATGAGACCAATCAAGGCACATCATAAGAGCTCAATAAAAAGAATTATTTTATTCATTTATTTTTTAGTTGAATTACCATTTTAGCTATAGAAATATTGAATTTTCAAATTTAGAGGCTTATATGGATTGTCCATAATGGCCACCTATCTTCCTTCGAAAGTTTTTCTCTTTTTTTTTCTAGTTTTTTATTTAATGTATACTCTGTAAATAGGGTTGGTATCTACTGAATCTCTTTTTAGTTATTGAGCGAATCATTTTGAGAAAATTTTGGCTCTATTTAGCTTAATGATTGGTAGCTTTTGGTGTGTCTTTTATTGGGATAAAATAAATATTTATCGTTTTTACTTTAAGTTATTTACTATCCCTCCACAACACTTGATCTAAGCTATTCACCACTCTTCCTCCATGTCTAAGCATCTTATAAAATTAACAAGACAACAATTCAAACCTCCCAGCCATTTCAAACACCTCTACATAGCTCTCAGTCAAGCTAAGGAATACTAAGGCCTTATTTTTGTTCCCTACTCTTCTAGACTCATATAAACCCATTCAAATCAAACCATCCACTCTAGATAAAAAAAATATACATTCTAAGTTAACCATCCATAAGAATTTTTAATCCTTGACATAGTCTTAAACTACTTCCTCAAATTCATCTTAAAAATCAGGGCTTATTTTGGATTAGTCTTGATATTTATCACTATAAGCCCTCTAATATCTCATCACTCCATCATAAACTCCAAAACACTTCTTTAAATATTTAATTAAAACTAAAAGCTATCACACTTCTTTAATCTCACCAAATATTTACACATTATCATCATATTTGGTATCAAATGGAGTTAAGGAAGGAACATATTTCGTCTAAAATTTGGAACAACTAAGAAGATTATCTTTTGGTGGACATGCATATAAATGATTGAGAATTTCTCAAGAAACTTTCTGTTTGGTTATTTACTTTATTTTAGTAGATAGGTTATCATGTATAATTTTTACAAGTTTATGTTGATACCATACAATCTGATTAATAAGCTCCACTATAAAGCCTAGATAATATTCTTTGTGTGAACATATATTTAAAACTTTATCTTTTGTGAAAACCTTAGTAAGAGAATGCTCAACTTGAAGAAAATAAAAATATACCTTGACACAATAAAATTCTATATCACTTCTTTTTATTTCATGTTTAACTATTTATGGTAATAATAGTTGTTTATTTATCATAATTGTAATGTTACAAATTTTAGGCTTATAGATATAACTATTTCTTTTCTTTGTCTTTAAAATTTTATTCATATGAATTTGTTTGAGGATTATAGTTATAACATTTTTTTTCTTTGTATTTCAAATTTTATCATATGAATATATGTGTATAAAGTTTGGTTTGTAAGAAGATAAATAAAACTTTTATCAAACTGCCTAAGGAGAGCTTTAGACGTAAAAAGGTCTTTGCACATGATCCTGAGAATATAGTTGTGTAAAAATTATAAAGTTGACTCCGCTATGCAACGGTGCCAAAAGCTTGATGCAATATTTTATTAATAAGTAATTTAAGCAATTAATGTTCGGATTCTACGCAAGTATACGTATCGTTATCAAGTAATAAAAGACTTTCTATTTTAGCCCCAAATATCAATCCCACGTGGAATGTTCAAATTTAAAATGATAAATTTACTAGGAAATTCACAGAAAGTCAAAACGAAATTACTGTCACTAATTTTGAATGTTGAGATATTATCAGAACTAAATTATTTAACTAATAACAAAACTGAAATACAAAATTTAAACAATAATTATTAAACTATTAAACTATGTTTATGTGATGAAGATTTCTTATGTGAAAAAACATATTTCCCACCACAATGAGGTTTTGGTAAAATGAGATGAGATAAATGGTTCAAATATGTATTGTACCAAATATGAGCAGTTTTAATTCTCTACCCTAATACTGTGTTATAGAAAATCATTGGTTAATCTCATGTTTAGTCCCTAAATATGTGGCTAGGCTAGGAGGATACTGGCTCCCACTCCAGAGCTCTCTCTTCCCTTCACCTGAAGGCTAACTCTCGCTTTACTTTTTAAACATTAAGATCGAATTGGGGATTTTAGTATGTCACTCTAAAGATTCTCCAATTCCACACCCAAAAAAGTATATTTCCCTATTTGTTTGCGCTTAATTCCATAAATGAAATTCTCCTTCATGGAATCAAATGTGATCCTCATTTGTTGTAGAACTCATACTCTATTTCCCGGATCATATGTTTCCCAACATATTTTAACAATTCAATTGGTCAGGTCGAAAAGTAAATTAAGTTCGCAGTTGAAAAATCATCACAATTTATTTTATATTTTAATAGTGGCACATCCATATTATCTCTTCATTTTACCATATCTCAGAGTAAAGAGAAAGATAAAGTAAACTACTCAGACTTCATGAGAAATATACAACAAAACACAAATTTTATATATAAAAGAAAGTTCATACAACACTAATAAACAAACAACACTTATTGAAACTCCTTCTCAAAGCAAATCCCTTAGAGCCTCTTCTAGGAAATGTAGAAAGAAAAATCCTCTCACTTTTCTCTTTCTCCAACACTCTTAGAGAAGAATTCGCACTTAATCTCACCACAAAACTCTAAATTATAAAAAAATGGACTCTAAATGGTTGTGAAATGAAAAATGAAACAATGTGTGATGCGTAGAAGGTTGAATTGGGACGATCAGATGTCTGAAACAGTCACTTTTCTGATCAATTTTGGCCCTAAAAAAAGCCTAGAGTCGGTTCTCCAATAGATTCCTCCAAAAACTCTTCAACAAGCATCTAAATTTGTTGAATCTTCTAGAAACAGGGGTTGAACCGATATTGNGAATCACTTTTCTGATCAATTTTGGCCCTAAAAAAAGCCTAGAGTCGGTTCTCCAATAGGTTCCTCCAAAAACTCTTCAACAAGCATCTAAATTTGTTGAATCTTCTAGAAACAGGGGTTGAACCGATATTGGTGCCGTCGGTGTCAGTGTTCCACAATTTAATTCGTTGCTCTCTATTAAATGATGTCGTCGGCGCTGAGTGCGCTGAGTAAAATTCACCATCTGTTATGTTGGTATGCGCCGTCGGCACTGCTCTTGGCGCTATCAGCGCTGAGTATTTCTTCAAAAATGTCATTTTGACTCTAAATTCCATCTTTTTTGCTTCATTTTTGCTTGAAGTCTTAAAAATTAACAACCTGCAAGAAAACGTAAAAATACCTTCCATTAAAGTGTAATATCACCAAAAATGTGTATAAAAATGGGTCTAAAAATGCATATATTTTTTATGTATCAAAATCCTTCAAACTTACATGTTATTTGTCCTCAAGTAACTCATTTACTATATAAAAATATGACTTATGGTAAAGAATTTAACTCCTAGATTTCCATATGTTAGTCCACTAAATACAATAACATAACTTAAGAAAAATTCAAAACAACTCCATTTAATACTAAAGGTGTAAGAATATATAGCAATCAAGTCCAAGATTTCTGATTCTCTGTTCTTTTCAAGAAAAAATTACACATTGT
Organism: Phalaenopsis hybrid cultivar; assembly: GCA_002079205.1. NCBI lineage: Eukaryota > Viridiplantae > Streptophyta > Magnoliopsida > Asparagales > Orchidaceae > Phalaenopsis > Phalaenopsis hybrid cultivar. The sequence continues at coordinate 81,910 of JXCR01147373.1, forward strand.
CATATTAAAGTCACTTAAAGTATTCATATGAAAAAGAACTTCATAAAAATTTAATAGTAAATAAACTAATACCAAATAAAAGTTTAGAAAATGTAGCAAAGCCTTCTTTTTTAAACTGATTCAAGTGAAGCCAATTTTTAGTTAGACATCTCCTCAAGCTTCTCCTCACATCTTTTCTTTTTTTCTCTTTTCTTTTCTTTTCTTTTCTTTTCTTTTCTATGTGAGGATTACTATATCTGGATAGCCTTTAATGATTTTGAACTTCACTGTCGTCTTCTTAAAGTCAAAAACTTGTCACATTTCTTCACTTAACAAATTTATATTAGCTTAAAGATTACATATTTAAATCTTTTCTTTTTACATGAACCTTTAAGATTTTTAATATTTCAAAAGTACAATTTTCTTTACTTTTAAAGTTAAAAACTTTTTACATTTTTTTCTCTATCCTCTTTTTAAAGTTAAACTTTTTACATTTTTTTCACTTAACAAATTTATATTAACTTAAAGATTTCATAAAGTTTAAAAACTTTTACATTTCTTCACTTAACAAATTTATATTAACTTAAAGATTTCATAAAGTTTAATTCTTTAAAAACTTATTACATTTCTTCACTTAACAAATTTATATTAACTTAAAGATTTCATAAACTTTAATTCTTTTTCTTTTTACATGAACCTTTAAGATTTTAAAAATTTCAAAAATACAATTTTCTTTACTAAAAATAGAAAAAAATAGTCTTATTCTTTTATACCAAATATATTAATCTCTAAAATTAACCTTTATTATTGAAAATTTTTACTTAAGTTTACTATATATTTAGAAATATAGAAATAGTTATCTCTTTATTATTGAAAAATTTTACTTAAGTTTACTATATATTTAGAAACATAGATATAGTTATCTAAAGTTACCCCTCTAATATAAAAGGTCATGTTAAATTTAAAATTTTTGAAAATATAGGTAAGTGGGGACAAATAAAATTAAGTTTCTTTCTTTAAAAAGAAAATTTTTTTCTCCCCCAAACTTAAATTTTTAAAAGATTTAGCATGAAGAACTGAAAAATAAAGGGTGAAAGAAAACATTAAATACATAAAGAAAAGGCATGTTGAAGGTTCTGATTTTGAAATTTAATTCTGAAAAACTGCAGGTACTAATATAGAAAGCTATAAGACTTAAAACATTAAATTGCACATAATACATATAAAATTTGTTGAGAAAGAGTTAATTACAATATATTTAACAAATACTAAAATTAACAATACAACTAAACTAAATTCCATAAATGAAAATAGTTTTGCAATCTATACTTCACAACTCAACATAACAACAAAACAGAGTCTCAAAATCTAACAAACAGTCTCAACAATATAACAAAATCTAACAAACAGTCTCTGATTGAAAATAAATTAAGATTGAAGTGAAAAGATCATCACAACTTCTTTAACATTCTCATGACACAACCAATTCAAATCATCATTTCACAAAATCTCAAGACAAGGAGAAAGACAGAGAAAACTACTCAGAACTTATGAAGAAGATACGACAAAACTAGGAATTTATATATAAAAGCAAAGTCATACAAACTTCAATAAGTAAATACAACTTATCTCTAATTCCTCCCCAAGAAAACTCCTCGAAGTTCCTCTGAATCTCTTCCTTTCTTTACAGCACACAGAATTCTCCTTCGAAGCGGCAAGGAGGAAGAAATCTCTCACTTTCCTTCCACTCTTACAATCTCTCGAAGAATTCCTCACAATACTAACCATAAATTACACTCTCCACACTCAAATGGACACACGTGGACACCCTCTACACTCTAATGGACACACGTGGACACACCCCCTCTCGGCCTCCAAATTGTTTCTTTTAAAGTTGTAGAAGAGTTT
>JXCR01147374.1:0-60002 GCA_002079205.1 Phalaenopsis hybrid cultivar
ACATGTAGAGATTCATAAGATTTCTAAGTAATGGGTAACAATATATAAGCAAACAAATACACATATTTTGACTTCACAATCTCAACATAAAATTAAACACACTGATATAAAAGAAAAGATATGGTGAAAATTTTTGAATTTGAAGTTAAAACTAAAGCTAATAAGATTTTTAACTTTCATAATACTCAGAGATAATTTCAATACCAACTAACTAAAGCACACTTTCACATCTTATTTCGCACAGCTACTGCCATAAAATCTTATCATAATACTAAAAACAAAACACAAAACATAACAATTACATTAACAATTAAACATAACACCTCAACATAGCAAAAGGACTAAAACAAGAACAACAAAAAGTACAACAATAGCAAGTTCACACAATACAACACTTCAAATTGTTACAAATTTAAAACAAATTTAGTCCTCCTCCTCCGCATCATCATCATTAGTGTCACCGTTATCCTAAAAAGTTGAAGGCTCATAATCAGAATATTTTGGATATGAAGGGAATTCCACTCCTTGGTTACCCCTAATGAGGCTCTCCAAAGATGAGTGAAATTTCTCCTCATAATCACTATGTCTTCTGACATATCCATCAAAATGATCTACAAAATTTTCTAAACTTTGTACCTTATATGCGATAAAATTGATATTATCCATCATCCTCTTCCATAATGGATCCTGAGGTTTAGTAGGCTGACCTCCAGATGTAGATGGTCTCGAGGTAGATTGTCTAACTGTAGAAGCACTAGAGGTAGAAGTAGCAGACGTTCCCATTCCATAACTCCGTGAAAATCCTCCTCAAGATTAAGGAAGTGATTCCAAACTGGCAGTAGTAGCAGTAGTAGCAGAACTGATGATAGTCTAATAGATAAGTGTCGAATGTTGATAGGCCTAAACTGCTAAATAAAATAATTTAACGTTGCTCTTTCTCTAGTAACTTCATTGAGATGATTGGTCGACAGTAGAAGAGCTGAAATAAAATAATGTCATGCCTTTGAGGTAGCATTTAACTTTGAAGTGAAAAAGTTGACTCGGCTGTCATTTATAATCTTCCAGAGTCCTCTTCCAACAGTTAAATATGAAATAATCTTGTCCAACTCTATCTCAGTAGGATTATAGTTCAAATAAAAACACAAAGTAACAGGGGGCAACTGGTAAAACGTGCTAACTACCTCAGGCAAAAATGGTACTGATTTTTCTCTGACCATAACGTGATCTTCTTCTGCCTTTGGGAGACTAGCATAAAACTCCGAAACTATAGAAATCGCCACTACAGCAGAAAAATAACAGAATCGTTCCCATTATTGACGAACAATTAAATCTTCAACAGGTCCTCCCGAATTTTTAAAACATCGCTCATGCATAAGTTTTCGTGATTGTAGAGCATTACTATACCGATTTTGAGCTTTTGAACTCACAATTTTCCTCAAATCAAAATGGGACTTCCCCTTGGTCCTCTTCTTTCTTGGTGCCATTTCTAAAAACTTTCAAAAATTCCAAAATAAATCCATGAATCCAGTCTAAACTACTAAATTCAACTCCTATAAGTTTAATCTACAATTTCTATGTAATTTTCATAGATTTTCTCCACATTTCACCATGAATAGTGATTTTTGGGTTTCTCCAAATGTACTCAAAATACATGGCGAAAAAACAAAATTTCTACATAGAAGTGAAGCTCTTACCTCAAGAGATCCAAATCTAGCAAATTTTGCTCGAATCCACCAAGAAATCTCCAAAATAAGGTTTGCCCTAAACTTGAAATCGTGGACTCTAAAGGAAGAAGATGATGGCAGGAGCAAAAATGGAAATTTTGAGGGTTATTTTTCACTTTTAACCATTTGCAAACCAATTTTTGTGAACGACGCTTAAGCGTGGATATTTGGAGCTTTAGGCATGAGTTCATGATTTTTTATATTTTTAATCTTAAGTAAAATGCACTATTAGCCTAAGTAAACCGCCCCTAAATGGTCTTATAAAACTTAAATAACTATTTCCTTCCCCTTTAACTCTCTTCTCTCTCAAGATTCTCTAATATTACTAATTCAATTCGAAGTAAAAATAACACAAAACTTTTCACAAAAAAACACTTATATTCATTCATAAACTTTGACCAAAAAACATACAATACATAATTCTCATTCCAGAGATTCTTGCATAAGAAAATTTTCCTAAATACAAATACTAAACAAACTTGCACAATAAAATAAATAATCATATAAACACTAAAAATAAGACCTAACACTAACACATAAAACAACTCCTAATAAGGAAATCTTAGCGTAGAACTTAATTATATTCTTCATTTGTTGGAACAAATTCCTGTCTCACATTAGTCTCTCATTGGGCATTTGGAATATAGAGTTGATAAAACGTACGGTCGTGACGAGCTCTAATACAATCTTCTTTAATCCATTTCTACTTAAGATACATCGCCTTATCCGCTTCCTACATATAATTGGTATAGCTAAATTGCATTTTTAATTGTCATCCAATATGCTCTAGATGTGCATTAACTTATTTTACCTTTGCATCAATTGAAGCCACGTCAGCCTCAATTTTGTTGATCTTTTCCACTATTCCTTCAATACTGATAGCTAAGAAACCGTTATGCATCTCTTGTGTACTCTGACTAATGAATTTCTTCCTCATGGCCTCTTCCTTTTTCTTCAAATCCATCTCCCATGCAGACATTTTCTCCAAATCTCTCTTTCTCTTAGACTTTTGGGGTTAGAATTTGAATTGTGGTGAAAATCCTTCATAAAACCCTTCTATTTATAGGCCAAAGTCCTTCTTATAACTCCTAAACACGTCCTAAGACTGTCATGGCATGTTTAAGTATCCAATTTACAGTTAAATATTCTAGAAATCAAAATTCGCACATGTTTTTTTATCGTTCACGCTTAAGCGACGAATATTGGCTCTTAAGCGCTAGTGCTTGGCTTAGCACCGGGCAACTTATTGTCCAAATACTCATTCTAACATGTCCAAGACACTTAATAAAGTTTTAAAATCATTACTAACACATAATAGTCTTAAAATACTAACCCAATTTTTCTTAATCACACACAGAGACATTAAAAAGAAAAGCACATTAATAACTATGGGTTGTCTCCCACAGAGAGCTTGGTTTTATGTCGTCAGCCCGATGTAATTTGTGCTTACTCTGGTTGACCCAATATCATACGATCATTTAATTTAAGTTGATCCCCAATAAAATAGGGTTTCAGTCTATGTCCATTCACTTTATATATTTTCTCAGATTTAGGATCTTTAATATCCGCAGCTCCATATGGATAAACTTTTATCACAATAAATGCGCCCATTCACCTAGACTTAGGTTTTCTTGGAAATAATCTTCATCTTGCATTATATAACAAAACCTGTTGCCCTCACTAAATATTGTTAATAAGAATCCTCCGGTCATGCCACATTTTCATCTATTCTTTGTAAATTTTAGCACTCTCATAAGATTCATTCCTTATCTATTCAATCTCATTTATTTGCAAAAACCCNTTTAATAAGAATCCTCCGATCATGCCACATTTTCATATGTTCTTTGTAAATTTTAGCACTCTCATAAGATTCATTCCTTATCTATTCAATCTCATTTATTTGCAAAAACCCTTTTTCACCAGCATCCTTTAAAATATAATTGAACTCTTTAATCGCCCAATATGCTTTATGCTCAAGTTCAACTGGTAAATGACATGCTATCCCAATTATTAGCCTGTATGGGGAAATTCCTATTGGAGTTCTATATGCAGTCCTATAAGCCCACAAAGCATTGTCAAGTTTGACTGACCAATCCATTTCTTTTGGATTCACAGATTTTTCCATAATTTTTTTAATTTCACGATTGGGTAATTCAGCCAAACCACTTATCTGAGAATGATAAGCACTAACAATTCAATGGTTTATATGATATTTCTTTAATAACTTCTCTATTGTGACATTTCTAAAATGACTTCCCTTGTTAGTTATGATTACTCTCGGCATCCCAAATCTACAAAATATATTTGTTCTTAAAAATTTTGCAATACTTTGAGCATCACATTGAGGTAAAGCAGCAGTTTTGATCCATTTGGATACATAGTCCACTGTTAACAATATATATAAATTTTTGAAAGATGGTATAAATATTCCCATGAAATCTAATCCCCAAACATCAATTCTTTGAACTTCCAATATATAATGGAGGGGCATCTCATTTCTTCTAGAATAATTGTCTACACGTTGACATGAATCACAAGTTTTGATATAAGCATTAACATCTCTAAAGATAGTAGGCCAATAAAATCTAGATGTTGTTTTATCAACACCAAAATGTCCCCCAAAATCAAAATTATGATATTTTTGGATAAATTCATAAGTTTCTTCTAAAAGCACACATCTTCGAATAATAAGATCCTTCCCTTATTTATATAAAAATGGGTCATCCCAAAAATAAGTGCTTAGCTTCAGAAATAAATTTCCTCATTTATTGGTATGTCATTCCATTGGGTTTAAGATCACTAACAATATAGTTCACAATGTCTATAAATTTCCTCTTATGTTAGTATATCATTCCATAGGGTATAATACCACTTACAAGAAAGTTCACAATGTCGGCATACCACGAAACATGCCACTCATTAATGTTGAACAGTTTTTCATCAGGAAAATGTTCATTAATTTCTCTTTCAAAATAGAGTGGTTTTTCAAATTCAAACCTGGACAAATGATCAGCAATTTAATTTCCAGTTCCCTTTCGATCTAATATTATAAAATTAAACTCTTACAAAAGAAAACCCATCGTATCAATCTATGTTTTGCATCCTTCTTTTTCGTTAAGTAATTACTAGCAGAATGATCTGTATGCACTATACTTTTAGTTCTATTTAAGTATGATCTAAATTTATCAAAATCATATACTATTGCTAATAACTATTTTTCAATTGTTGTATAATTAATTTGAGCTTCATTAAGAGTTTCACTAGCATACTAAATTACTTTGAACATTTTATCATGACTTTGTCCAAAAATAGCTCATTTAGCATAATTAGTAGCATCACACATCAGTTCAAAAGATTTTCCCCAAATTTACCTCAAATGCCCATCAACCTCGTCCCAATTTCCCCTAATTTCAATTCTAAACTCAAATTCACCTTCCATATGATCAATTTAAATAAAATCCAAGCTCAATTGGCCCATGCTTTGAGCCCAATTTTGATCTAAGTCAAAACCCCAACTTTGGCCCTATGACTTGGTTCGACCAATTGAACCATATAGCCTACTCAGATGACCTCAATTTGATTACTAAACTCTTCATAACATTCCTACACATCAAAGTTGATCTTTAATTGGCCTTGGCGAGGCCTCAATTTCATTTAATTTCAATCCAAATCCAAAAATCCCCAAATTTGCCCCAAATTGGCTATGTCTTCAAATTTCACCAAATTGATTACCATAGCCCTAAAATTGGCACCCAATTTAAGTTGAGAACTCATTATTACATTCCTTTTGACCATTTTCAACAATCAATTTGGACTTAGCCCAAGTTAGCCCAATCTAGACTCAAGTCTAGCCCAACATGCCAAAGTGACCAAATTTCCAAAATCCATCAAATTGAGCTTCCAAATCAACTCAAAATCACTCAATTCTTTTTCTAAACTCCTCATGATAATCATATACACCATTTTAGTCAATTAAATAAGCTCAAGGTCATGGCTAGCCTAACCCAAACTAACTTTAAGCAAAATTGACCCACTTGGACCCATGCACTAAAATTGGCCAAGCCACCTTAAAGCCACCAACATTATGGCTCCACAGCCACCAAACTCCTCCTAGGGACCAGGCTAAACCATGCAAAAACAACCAAAGCATACTATGGACCAATGGATCCCCAAATTAAGGTATTTTACTTATTTTTTAAACTAACTTGCAAATTCTCCTCCATCATTTCTTACCCTTGGGGTAAATTATAATTAAGCCTCCCCCTGACTCATCTGACTTCCTGGCCACCTCCCCTGGCCTTTTTAATTGGCCTAATGGCTGGAAAACACCAAAACCTTGAGCCACCCTCAAAATTTAAAGCCAATTCAAACCTAGAGGCCACCTCATCCCATTTAAAATTTATAGCTTCTCTGCCCTTTACCTAAGCATCTTTTTGCACCCCTCAATTGGCCAGGGCAACCACTCTAAGCCAATTTTATTTAAACCTCACCTCCATGGCCAATGAAAGAGAGCTGAAATTTTCTTAAGGAAACTCTGCTAAGTTGCCCTCAGAGACTCCCTAAGACCTCCTCACTTCAAGCCAACCATTTTCCCCCACTAAGCTTCACTATGGAAGCTGAATTTTGAGCCTGAATTTTTGCTAAAAACCAGGAAAAATCTCTCCACACCTCTAGAGTGAATCAAACTTCAATTAACTGTTCACACACCTTCCCTACAGTGAAAGAAGTTATTTCCCCACAAAATCCCCCTCTCAAATAGCCTCTAGTATAGACTTCAATCAACCCCTGAAATCGAGCTTGGTTGAATTCATACCTAGACCATTCAACTTCATCTTGAAGTTTGTTGGGACCAACTGAAGCTAACACAACCATCTGTTTGAGGCCTCACCTCTCACACAAAGGTATTGAACTCTCCTATTCCGAGCCTATTTTCACTGTCAATATGTATTTACTATAATTCATATCGTATAATCCATATAGATAGGTTTGTCTTGAGTAGATGAAGCTCTAGGAATAAACCCCATGAGATTTGGTTGAGTCTAGAGAGAGATCTTAAAGTTTGAGTGTGGACGGTTCTCAGGTTAGCGTATTTGAGGACGACGACGGGGAGCTGTCTGATCCCGTGTTTATCTCATCAACGAACGAGATCTAGCCGGATGAACTCTTAATACGTGAACTGCGAGCCGCGTGGCATGCCAGGGGTGAAAGCATAGTGAATGGGAGCGCGCCACATTACCTCTCGGAGCTGCCTAAGATGAGGTGGCGCCGCACGTTTAAATAGAAAAATAAGGATTTAAATAATTCAAAAAATGCTCCCTAATTTTAAAATTCATATCTTAGTGTATAAAAATCACAAAAATAAAATAAAAATATCCTAGTTCTCAGTGAACATAGGAGAATAATGTGAAAATGCTTTGAAGTTTATTTGATGCATATTTTATTTTAAATTAATTAAATATTTTTTTGAGTCTTTTACTTCACCATGCATGTAGACATTTCACGTGGCTTGATATTTTGGCACGTTGTTGCCTTTGTCTTAGGGGACATTCCCTAATTTTCTTAATGTCACAACAGATCCCTAGATAGAGATCCACATTTTTCAGGTTTATGTCTATTATTTGCACAAATTAATCATGATAATTAGCATGTTATTTAGAAAAATCCAAGTAAATTTTTGAAGGTTTGCCATGACTGTTAACCCTTTGAAAAATGTTTCATGATCTAAATCATTAAGAGCACACCTAATTTCCACAAACCCTATAATACAAAGAAAATTAATTTTGGGAAACACAAACATTTATATGACTTGATTTTTAATCCCCACTATAATTTCAAGTTCATAGAACTCCCCATAAAAAAATTTTAAAATATTTGGAGCTCATTTGATAACTCAAATTGATTTTCTAAGTTAAATGGTATTTTTGACATTAAAATGATTTTTAATAATTAAAATGCAACTCAAAAAATTATAAAAATTGTTTTAAGGAGTTCTGTGTGATCAGAGAAATTTTTTAAAATTAAAATATTAAATAAAATAAAAACTTCATTTTTAAGCCTATTATATATATTTAAATAATTAAAAATTAATAAAANATTCACGTGGCTTGATATTTTGGCACATTGTTGCCTTTGTCTTAGGGGACATTCCCTAATTTTCTTAAAGTCATAACAGATCCCTAGATAGAGATCCATATTTTTCAAGTTTATGTCTATTATTTGGACAAATTAATCATGATAATTAGCATGTTATTTAGAAAAAATCAAGAAAATTTTTGAAGGTTTGCCATGACTGTTAACCCTTTAAAAAATGTTTCATGATCTAAGTCATTAAGAGCACACCTAACTTCCACAAACCCTATATTACAAAGAAAATTAATTTTCGGAAACACAAACATTTATATGACTTGATTTTTATTCCCCATTATAATTTCAACTTCATAGAACTCCCCATAAAAAATTTTAAAATATTTGGAGCTCATTTGATAACTCAAATTGATTTTCTAAGTTAAATGGTATTTTTGACATTAAAATAATTTTTAATAATTAAAATGCAACTCAAAAAATTATAAAAATTGTTTTTAGGAGTTCTGTGTGATTCAGAGAAATTTTTTAAAATTGAAATATTAAATAAAATAAAAACTTCATTTTTAAGCCTATTATATATATTTAAATAATTAAAAATTAATAAAAATCACAAAATTGATAATATTCATTAAAATATTCTAAATTATTTCCTAAGAACTTGGGAATAATTTCAATATTTTTTCTAGTTTTCTAAGTGATGATATTGAATTTTAAAGCTTAAAATAATTTTTAAAGGCTAAAAAATAGATTTTCACTTAAACAATTCTAATAATTCAAAGTAAAATAAAAAAATATATAAATTTTGTTTTTCTAGGTTTCTTGACCTCAAAGAGATTTAATAAAAAAATCAAAACTTAATTTTCCACACTAAAAATATTTTGTAATTAATTAACATTCCAGAAATTAAAATAANAAAAAAATAGATTTACACTTAAACAATTCTAATAAATCAAAGTAAAACCAAAAAAATATAAAATTTGTTTTTCTAGGTTTCTTGACCTCAAAGAAATTTAATAAAAAAAATCAAAACTTAATTTTCCACACTAAAAATATTTTGTAATTAATTAACATTCCAGAAATTAAAATAATTCTAATAATTTAAATAAAACTCAAAAAACCATTAAATTTGGTCCAAGTGGCTCTCATGTCTAGGTCTTCCTCCGGTAAAAATATCAAGAGATTATATTTTGCCTTGGTCAAGTTATGGAATTTCCTTTAAAAAATCATATTTTTGTATGAAAATAATTATATAAATTAAATTAAATTTTGACAAATCACATTTTCTCCTCTGATATCTTAATTGACCAAAGAGTGAGGTGGGATAAAAATTTCAAATTCATTTGAATTAAGTTTGATGAATTACGAAGTGATGCAGCCTTAGAGGCAAAAGTGTAATTTTTGAAATTTAGCCTTAATTAACATTTAGGCTTAACTCAAGAAAGACAAAATGGGAAACCTTTGATCTTAATTAACATATTTGGATGATTGAAACACAAGGGATTAATTGGTAGAAACTNTTCTCATGTCTAGGTCTTCCTCTGGTAAAAATATCAAGAGATTAAGTTTTGCCTTGGTCAAGTTATGGAATTTCCTTTAAAAAATCCTATTTTTGTATGAAAATAATTATATAAATTAAATTAAATTTTGACAAATCAAATTTTTTCCTCTGATATCTTAATTGACCAAAGAGTGAGGTGGGAAAAAAATTTAAAATTCATTTGAATTAAGTTTGATGAATTACGAAGTGATGCAGCCTTAGGGGCAAAAGTGTAATTTTTGAAATTTAGCCTTAATTAACATTTAGGTTTAACTCAAGAAAGAGAAAATGGGAAACCTTTGATCTTAATTAACATATTTGGATGATTGAAACACAAGGGATTAATTGGGTAGAAATAAACTCAATTTCTCTAATTAAAAGAAAAAAGTGTAAATTTCCTAATTCATTAAAATTTGGAAGTCTGCTAAATTAAATGATCATACACTTAGGGGTATAGTTTTGGGTGTTAAAAACTCACTAATTTAATACCCTAATTTTAGATGTTCAAATAACATTCAAAAGTCTTGATAATGAATTATTATCACTTAGAAATCTCCTATAAAATGATTAAGACATTCACTAGGACCTTAAGGGCTTAGTAGTGACTTAAGCTAAATCAAATTTGGTTAAANGACTTAGGGGTATAGTTTTGGGTGTTAATAACTCACTAATTTAATACCCTAATTTTAGATGTTCAAATAGCATTCAAAAGTCTTGATAATGAATTATTATCACTTAGAAATCTCTTATAAAATGATTAAGACATTCACTAGGACCTTAAGGGCTTATTAGTGACTTAAGCTAAATCAAATTTGGTTAAATGAGGATTAGAAAAGTGAATAAAAAGTTGAACACCTTTGAAACACTACAAGCCCAAGCTAGAACTAAAATTGACTAAATATCTTAATAATACTAACTTGCCCCTTTTAAGGGTCCTTACCCACATAATTTTCAAATTGAGTGCTAAATGATAATTACCTTACTCTTAGGGATAATTAAAACATCAATGTTCATTGAGCATTGGAGATATTTATGGAATGAATTATTAAGCAACATAATAAATTTAAATGAGCTCGAGGCTTTTCACCAGTCGGTGAGAGGGAAGCATGGACCTGCTTATTTCTCTAGACCTGTTAGATACCCCAGAGGTCTACTAAGCTTAATATATTTTGCTTAACAAAAATCATCCTGAATCAAACTTATAAGGACCCACCAAGATATGATTTAGGATTTGGTAGATCACCAGATTATTATTTTTCTCAGTTCATATAAAATGCCCTTACTTACATTTTTGAGTTTCAGGGGGTGGAACGAGAAGACTAGTCAGGTACGCTTTTACAGTTTACAGTACCGTCTTTTTTCCTATACTTTCCACACTGTACTTTCATGCTTATAAACTTACATGTTAAAAAACGACGTCACCCTGCATGAAAACCAAAACTTCTATGATAGCCATAAAACCAAAACCAAAATTAAAATCAACCAAGAGAAAATTCACCACCACAATATTCAAAACATAGGACAACTCAAAATTTAATCACAAACATCACACAAAACAACAATTGCAGCTAAATTAAGACATCTCTATCGGATGATCGGGAATCCCTCGGAGGAGGTAACCTACAGTTTCTAGCGAGGCTTCCCACGGTCTAAATGAAAATATGGAGCTCATTAAGTTGAGTTTAGTAAATTCATTTGGACTAAGTGAATTCAATAGAAAATAGTTGTACTGAAATGAGGGAATTGTAGGATCCTAATCGATGTCGCTCTAATCAACTTTAACATCCACCATAACATTTAAAAAAACACTTCAACCATAGGGACATCTGATTTGACATCATAACTTGACACACCAGAAAACTTAAACTCGCCACGATGAGTAGCTTGGAGCTAGCATGGTGGGCAGCTCGGCCATCTTCAACAGCAAAAATTGTCTTCCCCAGCCAAACCAGTTTCCTTCCTTATAACTAAAAAAACAAGCCATAGGATTTTGAGATTATCTTCTTATGCAACATAAATCCTCATCTTATCTTTAGGCCTTTGTCTAGCTCTGCTGTACAATATAAGCATCTTAGGATTCCAAGGTTATCTTCTGTCACGACATAAATCCTCACATCTTCCAGGCTATTTGTGCAATTATTTAACACAAATGTAAACCCTAAATAATAAAATTGGCAGGATGAAACATTCAAATAAATTTCTCCTCGAAACTGAAGCTAAATAAAAGGATAGACTGGGAAGTCACCAAGATTCTCCTTCTGATCTGTGACATCCCCTAGTTCTTCCTCCTTTTGATTCTATAATAAATGTTTTAAATTTGAACCAATCCCTTTTCACACCTCTTTATCCGATATCATTGAAAAATCCTATCCTTTTGAACTCCTTGAAGATAATATGTGCTGATTTTTATCGAGAGTTTTCTTTGGTGACTTTGATTATCTAAGATGTAATTAAATACAGGGGCTTGCCCTTATAGGAAGCTTGTCTGAACCTAGCTTAATATAAACCCTATTTAATTCTTCATATTAAATAGAGGAAATTGTAGGCAAATAAAACAGTTTTGCAGACCAAATGGACGTAATATATTTCTTAATTTATTTAATTGAACCTCATCCTCAAGTCTTGTGTTTATCCTTTAAGAAAGATACAGGGTTTGAGGTACATCACTCTTTTATTTAAACTATGAAAAATATGAGGTCAATTTTTTTTGATATTTTTCTAAACTTAAATCTATATGTAAATTAAAAATGTTCATCCGAAGCGGGGTGACGGGATTTTGATTTTAGTGACTGACAACTTTATACGGGCAACTCCTCCAACCAAAAATAGTGTTGACACATACTTAATTGGAGCTAAATGCATTATGCATATTGATCATTCTGCTATTAAGTACTTAATGAAAAAAGTAGGATGTCGAACTTAGACTTATAAGATGGCTTCTTCTTTTTGTAAGGATTTGATTTTATAATAGTAGATCAGAAGGGGACTAAAAACCACTATGTTTTGAAAAGGAAATTAATGAACATTTTCCTGATGAAAAATTGTTCAACATTAATGAGTGGTGTGCTCCATGGTATGCCGACATTGTGAACTTTCTTGTTAGTGATATTATACCTAATGGAATAACATACCAACAGAAGAGAAAATTTATATCTGAAGCTAAGACTTATTTTTCGGATGACCCATTTTTATCTAAACATGGGAAGGATCTGATTATTTGAAGATGTGTGCCTTTAGAAGATATTTATGAAATTATCAAAAAAAAGTCATAATTCTGATTTTGGGGGACAATTTGGTGTTGATAAAATAACATACAAAATTTTACAATCTAGATTTTATTGGCCTACAATTTTTAGAGATGTTAATGCTTGCATACAAAATTCTACAATCTAAATTTTATTGGCCTACAATTTTTAGAGATGTTAATGCTTATATACAAAATTTTACAATCTGGATTTTATTGGCCTACAATTTTTAGAGATGTTAATGCTTATATCAAAACTTGTGTTAAGATCAAAGTGTAGGCAATATCTAAAATAAATGAGAATGCCCCTTAATTATACGCTAGAACGTTGAAATATTTGATATTTGGGGATTAGATTTCATGGGTCCATTTATACCATCTTTCAAAAAAAAAATATTTGATGTTTGGGGATTAGATTTCCTGGGACCATTTATACCATCTTTCGGAAATTTAGAAATAGTAGGCAATATTTCTAGAAGAAATGAGATACCCCTCAATTATATGCTAGAAGTTGAAATAATAGATTAGATTTCATGTTACCATTTATACCATCTTTCAAAAATTTATATATACTATTAACAATGGACTACGTGTTGAAATGGATAGAAGTTGTTGCCTTACCTCAATGTAATGCTCTAAGTGTTGCAAAGTTTTTGAAAATGAACAAATTTTGTAAATTTGGGATGCCAAGTGTTATCATAACTGATGGGGGAGGTCATTTTAGAAATGTCATAATGTAGAAATTGTTAAAGAAGTATCATATAAACCATATGATTGTTACTGCTTATCATCCTCAAACAAGTCGTTTGGATAAATTATCCAATCATGAAATTAAAAGAATTACAAAAAAAATCTAAAAATCCAACAAAAATTGATTGGTCAGTCAAACTTGACCATGCTTTGTGGGCTTATAAGACTGCATATAGAACTCCTATAGGAATGTAACCATATAAGTTAATATTTGGGAAAGCTTGTCACTTACCAGTTGAACTTAAGCATATTATGTGATTAAAGACTTCAATTATAATTTAAAAGATGCTAGTGAGAAAAGATTATTACTATTAAATGAGCTTGAAGAAATAAGGGATGAGTTTTATGAAAGTGCTAAGATTTACAAAGAAAAGATGAAGATTTGGCATGATCGAAGGATTCTTACTAAAAATTTTTAGCCAGAGCAACAAGTTTTGTTATATAATGCAAGGATAAGATTATTTTCAGACAAACTTAAGTCTAGGTGGATGGGCCCATTTGTTGTGATGAAAGTTTATTCTTATGGAGCAGTGGATATTAAAGATCCTAAAATTGAAAAAATATTTAAAGTGAATGGCCATAAATTGAAACCCTATTTTATAGGGGATCAACTTAAATTTAATGATCGAATGATGTTGGGTCAACCAAAATAAGCAATAGTTACGTCGGGCTGGCGACGTAAAACCAAGCGCTCTGTGGGAGGAAACTCATAGTTATCAGTGTGCTTTCATTTTGAATATTTTTTGTGTGTGATTAAGAAAATTGGGGTAGTATTTTTTAGACTATTTGTGTTAGTACTGATTTTAAGAATTTATTAAGTGACTTAGACATATTGGAATGCTTATTTGGACGTTAAGTTGCTCGGTGTTAAAACAAGTACTAGCGTTGAAGCGCCAATATTCGACACTTAAGCATAGGCGTTAAAAACCATGTGTGAAAATGCAATTTCTAGAAGCTTTAACTACCAATTGGTTAACTTAAAGTTGTCATGGAAGCTTTAGAACGTGCCTAGAAGTTATTGGAAGGATTTAAACTATAAATAGAAGTGTTTTGTGATGGAATTTCACCCCAGAATCATTTGTAGCCCTAAAGTTTAAGAGAAAGTGAGATTTGGAGAACTATATTCATGGGAGATGGATTTGAAGATAAAAAAAGAGGCCATGAGGAAGAAATTCATTATTTGGGGTGCATAAGAGATGTATAATAGTTTCTTAGCCGTTAGTATCGATGGAATAGCGGAAAAGATCAACAAAAATTGAGGTTGACCTGGCTTCAATTAAGACAAAGGTAAATGAAGTCAATACTCATCTAGAGCATATTGGATGGCAATTAATACTAGTTGTATAGAGGAAGCAGATAAGGCGATGTATATTAAGCAAAAATGGATTGAAGAACATTGTATTAGAGCTCGTCACCACCGTCTGTTTTATCAATTCTATATTCCAAATGCCCAAGGAGAGACAAATGAGAGATAGGAATTCATTCCAGCAAATGAAGAATGGAATTAAGTTTTATGTTAAGATTTGCTTGTTGAGAATTGTTTTATGTATTAGTGTTAAGTCTTGTTTTTAGTGTTTATGTGATTATGTGTTTTATTGTGTAAGTTTGTTTAGTTTTTTTATTTAGTAAAATTTTCTCTTTGGAATGAGAATTATGTGTTGAATGTTGTTTTTAATAGTTCGTGAATGAATATAAGTGTTTGTTTGTGAAAATTTTGTGTTATTTTAGCCTCAAATTGACTTAGTTATGATGGAATTTTTTGATAGAGAGAAGAGTTAAGGGAGAGTAAAATAGTCATTTAAGTATTATAAGACCATTTAGGGGTGGTTTACTTAGGCTAATAGTACATTTTACTAAAGTTTAAAAATATAAAAAATTGTGATCTAGCACCTAAGCGCCACAACCCCGTGCTTAAGCGCGAGGCAACCTGAGAGGCAAGAGCCTAAGAACCACAAACGGTTAAATGCCACTTTTGCTCCTGTCATCTTCTTCCTTTTGAGTTTGCGGTTTAGAGTTTAAGGCAAACCTTTTCGTAGAGATTTTTTGTGGATTCAAGCCAAATTTGCTAGATTTGTATTTCTTCAGCTAAGATCTTCACTTTTATGTAGAAATTTTAGATTTTCACCATGTATTTTAAGCACATTATGGAGGTACCTAAAATTTACTATTCATGGTGAAAACTTGAGAAAATCTATAGAAATTACATAAAATGTGTAGTTTAAGCTTATAGAAGTTAAGTTTAGTATATTAGACTTGATCTTTGAAAGTATTGTCGAAATTTGTAAAATTTGTAGAATGACCCCAAGAATGAAGAGTAGTAAGGGAAAGTCCCACTTTGATTTGAGCAAGTTTGTTAGTTCAAAAGCTCTGAACAGATATAGTGACGCTCTACAGTCATGAAAATTGAATCCTGAGAGGTGTTTTAAAAATTCGGATGGATCTGTGGAGGATTTGATCGTTTGCCGATAATGGAAACGATTCTATTATTTTTCTGTTGTGGCTGTGATTTCTATAGTGTGGGAGTTCTATGCAAACCTTCCTGAGGCGGAAGAGTATCGATTCATGGTCAGAGGCAAATTGATACCTTTTCACCAGAGGTAATCAACATGTTCTACCATTTACTAACTGATACTCTGTGTTTTTTATTCAAACTATAGTCGTACTGAGATGAAACTGGATGAGATTATATCAATTTTAACTGTTGGAAGGGGACTCTGGAAAACTATAAATGATAGGGGAGTCAACTTTTCCACTCAAAGTTAAGTGTACCATCGAAGGTGTGGCACTACTTTATTTCAGCTCCTTTGTTACCGACAAATCATCATTGTGAAATTAAGAGGGAAAGAGCAATGTTGAATTATTGTATTTAGCAGTGCAAGCTTACCAACATTAGAGCTTTGATTTATCAGACTATCATCAGATCTGCTATTGCTGCTACTACTGCAGGTTTGGGATTTGCTTCCTTAATCTTTTCTTTGTGTGAGCCAGCTGATGTAAGATAAGATAGCTGAGAAGAAGTACTACTGCCTCTAAAACTGATTACAAGTTTGAACATGAAATCATATTTTGAACTCTCTATTTTTGGCTGGAAAGGAGGATTTTCGAGAAGTTATGGAATATCGATGTCTGCTGCATCCACCTCTACTGCTTCTACATTGAGACCATCTACCTCAAGAGCATCTACCTCAAGAGCATCTACTTCTGGAGGTGAGTCTACTGAAATCCAGGATCAATTATTGTAGAGGATGATGGATAATATTAATTTTACAACAGATAAGGTCCAAAATCTAGAGCATTTCTAGATCATATTTATGGATATATTAGAAGACGTAGTGATTATGAAGAGAAATTTTACTCATCTTTGGAAAGCCTCCTTAGGGGTAACCAAAGAGTGGAATTCCTTTCATATCCAAAATATCCTGATTATGAGCCTACAACTTTTTGGGATAGTAGTGACACTAATGATGATGAAGAGGAGAAGGACTAAGGTGGTTTTATGTTTGTAATATGTGATGTACTATGTGGTGTGAACTTGATACATTTGAGTTTGTGTACTTGTTGGACTATGGGATGTGTTAGACTTTTTGTCTAATTGTTATTGTAATGTTTGTGTTTTTTTAGTATTGTGTTTTAAATTCTAGGGTAGTAATTGTTGTTGTGTGTTATGTAATGTGTTATAGTTAGCTAGGAATGAACTAATTTCTATGTCATATGAAAGTTGAAAATCTTGCTAGCTTTAATTTTAATCTTTGCTACCCTAAATTTTCTTTTATCTTGTTGCTTTATGGTTGTACCCACTACTTAGAAGTCTAATGAATCTCCATATGTTCAAAAGTAAGAAATTTGATAAAAAATGAATTTTACTTCTGTTTTTAGTCTTGTACTTGTATAATTAGGGTTTTGTTGACCTCACTTTTGGTTGAGTTTTAGTTTTTTCCTCTTTAGTAGCCTAAGTTTTAGCCATAGGACTTTCTTATTGACTATTCTTAGAAAACTAGACATGGAATCCTCACCATTAGAAATTCTACACTCTTCTCTACTCAACTTGAAGTTCCACATGTTGGCCTCAAGCTCTAAATACTTAGTAGGTGGGGTCACTATGGGGGAAACTAAAGATGAGTCACCCTTAGGACTGCTAGACCTTAAGGTTGACCACCCTAGGTGTTGGTCTGGAGCTAAGGCACTCACTACATTTATCTGCACCCACAATCACTCACAATCCTAAACTCAAATTTCTAGCCTAGGTCCCTTGACCTTTTTGGGATACTCTTGTAGATGGTCCCCTAAATCTACCAGCTCTAGGGTTATGGTTTGGCTAAGATCACTATGTAGAGGATCCAAAATAGGGTTTCCATTGGTCCATGGCTTGTTGGTGATGGTTGTTACCTCAACTATACCAAAATAGCCATCTTGGCCTTTTGCCCCTAAACACCCCTAAATTACCAAAATACCCCTCTTCGGCCCAAAATCTCAAAATTCCAAAAATTCCCAAAAAATCTCAATAAATCCCAAATATTCCCAATTTCATTTTTTCAATCACCACATGATCCAATTTGAAAAATTTGACCATCTTTAACTAAAATCCGTAAATTTTCCTTTAAAGACCCAAATTTCCCCAAATTCAACCCAAATGTCCATCAATTTGATCTCTATGGCCCCAATTCCAATCCTAAACTCAAATTCATTTTTGATACGACCAAAATAAACCAAATACAAGCCTAATTGGCCCATGATTTGAGCCCATTTTTGATTTAGGTCAAAACCCCAAATTTGACCATATGACATAATCTTACCAAATTGAACCCATAGCCTAGTCAATTGGCCCCAATAAATGTTGAAAAATCTTTATAAAGTTACTACACATCAAAATCAACCATCAATTGTCCTTGGTGAAGCCTCAAATTCATTTGATTTTGGCCTAAATCCAAAATTCCCAAATTTAGCCCCATTTGCATTGGTGAAGCCTCAAATCCATTTGATTTTGGCCTAAATCCAAAATTCCCAAACTTAGCCCCAATTGATAATTCCCCAAATTTCACCCAATTGATATCCTTAACCTCAAAATTAGCATCCAATTCATGTTGAAAACTCTTAATGAGGTCTCTATTGACCATTTACAATAATCAATTTGGATTTAATCAAAGCTAGAGCCAAGCCTAGCCCAACATGACCAAATTGACTAAAAATCAAAATTCCCTCAAATTGACCCTTCAATTGAGCTCAAAACCACTTCCATTCTTCACCAAAGTTGTTCCTTATCATCATCTACACCAAATGAAACATTTATTTAGGCCAATTAACATGTTTAACCTAGCCCAAACACAAGTTTTTGTCATTTGCACCCACTTGGACCCATGCGCTAAATGTGACCTAACCACCCTAAAGTCACAAAATTAACTTCATCACAGCCATTAGTTGGACTTAGTAACCACTCCAAACACCATGAAACCACCTAAATCAAGTCATGTACCAAAGGTCCCCCAAATCAAGTGATATTATTTCCAAAAATGCATGTGCTTAAGATATCCTTACCAAAATTAGGTATTATTGTACTAAATTGCTTTGACATACTCCCATAGGTTCCCTGAGCTCCTAGCCACCTCCGACTGGCCGGCCTAGTGGCCAGAAAAGCTCAAAACCAAGAGCCACCCCCATGGAAACTCACCCAAATCAAACCTAGAGGCCAGCTCAGCTAAACCAATTGATGGAGCTCCTCTGCCCTCCACCTAAGCNTCACACCAATTCCTATTGCCGGAGATCAATTTTGAGCTTGGAACCTTACCGGAAACCAGGATAGAACCCAATACTCCTCCACAGTCCACCCAAACTCAAATTAACTCTACCCACACCTTCACAATAGTGAAAAAAATCCAAAGCCCCATTAAATCCCCCTTCCACAGAGCCTCTATCATAGCTCCAGACCAACACCCAAATCCGGTCGTTATCAAATTCATACCTAGGCCTCACACCAAGACTAGAGACTCAATCCCTAGCCTCTTTGGATCATAACGAACGTGCCAAGACCCTCTGATCGAAGCTTCACTTCTCAGAGCAAAGGTTTAAAACCTTACCTCATCCCGAGCCTATTTCCATTCTCCATTTAATTAGGCTTAATTTAATTGCATGATTACCGTATGGATGTGTTCGTCTCACTTAGACGAGTCCATAAGACCAAACCCGAGGTGATTTGGTTGAGTCTAGGATGAGATCATAGGGTTTTAGTGTGGACGGTCACAGGATCACTCTATTGAGGACGATGAGAGGGAGTCGTTTGATCGAGCGTGCATCAAATGGACAGAGGAGATCGAGCCAGACAGCGCTTCGGAAAATAAACCGCAGGCTGAGTCAGTAGCTACGTGGACGGCGGTGTCCAACCAGAGCGCACCACGCATGCCTTCGGAGCTGCCTAGGATCTAGTCAGCACGCGCGGTTTAAATAGAAAAATAGGACTTTTTTCTATTTTTTTAACTCCCTAAACTTCAAAAATCCCAAACTTTTTGTAGGAATATCACAAAAATAAAATAAAAATACCCTCTTACTCAGTGAAGAGAGGAGAATAATGTGGAATAAACTTCAAGTCCATTTGATGCACAAAGTATTTTTAATCAATTAAACACTTTTTGGGATTATTTGATTCTCCATGCATATTGATACATCACCTTAGCTTGAAATTTTGACATGTTGTAGCCTCTGTAAAGGGGAATATCCTCGGACTTTTCCAAAGTCAGAGGAGGTTCCTATACAGACATCCATATTTTGTAAGTTCTTCCAAATTATTTCCTTAAAATAATCATAAAATTAGCATATTGATTAGAAAATTCTAAGAAAATTTTGGAAGGTCCACCATGACCAGAGAAGCTTTTGGAAATAATTCCATGGGTCAAGTCATTTAAAATGCACTTAAATTTTACAAACACTAAATCACTAAATAATTAATTTTAGAAAATATAAACATTTAAATGACTTGTTTTTTTATCTCCACTATGGTTTATGATCCAGAGAACTCACTATAAAAATTTTAAAATATTTTGAGTTCATTTGATAACTTAAGTTGATTTTTAAAGATAAATATCACTTTTGATACTTAAATGATTTTTAAAAATCAAATTACAACTCAAAAATTATGAAACTTAGTTTTTTGAGTTCTCTGTGATCAGGGATAGTTTATAAAAATAAAATAATATTTAGAATAAAAAATTGACCTTTAACCTATTATAAATATTTAAATAATTAAAAATCTCTAAAAATCACAAAAATAATAAAATTCATGAAAATATTCTAAATTGCTTCTTAATCATTTAGGAACAATTAAAATATTTTTCCTAATTTTCTAAATAAAGATATGGTATTTTGAAGCTTAAAATAATTTTTTAAAGGCTAGAAATGAGTTTTCACCAAAATAATTCCAATAAATCAAAGAAAAATAAAAAAAATATGAAATTTGCTCCTCTGGGTTCTCTAATCTTAAAGAGATTTTTCAAAGACACAAAACTTAATTTTCATCATTTAAAATATTTTATTTTTATTAAATAACTCAAAACTTAAAATAATTCTTATAAATCACAGAGAATTCAAAAAATCATGAAAGTTGGTCCAAAGGCTTCTTTGATCTAGGCCTACCTCCAGTAAAAATTTGAAAGGATTAGAACTTACCTTGGTCAAGTAAGGAATTTTCTTTGAAAAATCCTATTTTTGCAAACAAATAATTATATAAAATAAATTAAATTATGAAAAATCACATTTTTCTCCACTGATGTCTTAATTGACTCATGAATGAGGTACGATAAAAAATTCAAAGTCATTTGAGTTGAATTTGACAAATTATGAAGTGTTAGAGCCTTAGGGGCAAATGTATCAAAGTCATTTGAATTGAATTTGACAAATTATGAAGTGTTAGAGCCTTAGGGGCAAATGTGAGGATAAAAATTTTAAAGTCATTTAAATTGAATTTGACAAATTATGAAGTGTTAGAGCCTTAGGGGCAAATGTGTAATTTTTAAAACTTAGCCTTAGTTAACATTTAGGCTTAAGTCAAGGAGGGAAATGACCAACCATTGAAATTAATCAATTTATTTGATGTTTGGAACATAAGGGGTTAATTGGTAAAAACCAATCTCACTTTCTTAATTAAGTTAATAAATTTCTAAATTATTAAAATTTGGAAGTTTATTAAAATTAAATGATCCTGGACTTAGGGGTACGACTTTTGAAGTCAATAATTAATTGATTTAATACCCGTATTTTGATTTTCAAATAAAATTCAAATTATGAATCATGACCACTTAAAGCTTAACCTTTTCAAAACTAATTAAGACACCCACCCAGGTCTTAAAGGCTTAGTGGTGACTTAGGCCAAATCAAAATTGACTAAATGAAGATTAGAGAAATAAACATAACATAATCAAACATCCTTGAAACACCACTGAGCCTAATTAAAAAAAAAAATTGGCTAAGTGTTCAGGTTACACCAACTTGCTCTTTAAGGAAATTCACTCACATGAAACACCAGTAAGACTAATTAAGAAATTGGCTAAGTGTTCAGGTTACACCAACTTGCCCTTTAAGGAAATTCACTCACATAATCAAATTAAATAATAAATGATAATTACCCATTTCTTAGGGATAATTAAGACATCAATGTTCACTGAGCATCAGAAGTATTCACAGGATGAAACATTAAGCAACATAATAAGTTTAAATGGACTCGAGGCTTTTCACCAATTAAGGATATTTACAGGATGAACCATTAAGTAACATAATAAGTTTAAATGGACTCGAGGCTTTTCACCATGTGTCATGGACTTACTTCCTCCTTCTAACTTGTTGGATACCTCAGAGGTCTATTAAACTTAATATACTTTGCTCAAAAAAATTATCCTTAATTAAACTTTTAAGGACTCATAAAATACAACATAGAGTTAGGAAAACCACCAAAGCTTTACTTTTCTTGCTCTTCATAAATGCCCTCACATGCATTTTTAAGTTTTAGGTGGTGGAAACAACATAGAGTTAGGAAAACCACCAGAGCTTTACTTTTCCTGCTCTTCATAAATGCCCTCACATGCATTTTTAAGTTTCAGATGGTGGAACGAGAAGACTCGCCAGGTACGCTTTAACAGTTTATAGTACCTTCTTCTTGTGTCTTTTCCTTACATGCTTCTCTTTATGCTTACACTATTTTTTTTTACACTTGCATTTACCTACATGTATGTAAACAACATAAACTTGCATGTTAACCAAAACCAAAGCCCAAAACCAAAACTAAAATCAACCAAGATAAAATCCATCGTCACAACATTCAAAATATAAAACAACTCAAAATTTAATCACAAACATTACACAAAACTACAACTTCAACTAAATTAAGACATCTCTATCGGATGATCGGGAATCCCTCAGAGGAGGTAACCTACCATTGCTAACGAGGTTTCCCACGGTCTAAATGAAATTATGGAACTCATTAAGTTGGGTTTAGTAAGTTCATTTTGACTAAGTGAATCCAATAGAAAATAGCGGTGTCGGAATAAGGGAACCGTAGGATCCTAACCAGTGTCGCTCTAATCAACTTTAATATGCCCCCATAAAAATTAAAGAACTTCAACCATAGGGCCGCCTGATTTGGCATTCTAACTTGATACATTAGAAAACTCAAACTCGTCATGGTGAGGGACTTGGAGCTAGCATGGTGGGCAGCACGGCCATCTTCAACAAGAAAACCTGTCTTCCTCAGGTAAACCAATCTTCCTTTGTTAGACTTAAAGTGTAAAGCCATAGGACTTCAAGGTTGTTTTCTTATGCAACATAAATCCTCACATCATCTTTAGGCTTTTGTATAACCCTGCTATACAATATAAGCCCTAACTCGTCTTAGGATTCCGAGGTTGTCATCTGTCACGACCTAAATTCTCACATCTTTAAGGCTATTTGTATGATCATTTCACATGAATGTAAGCCCTAACTAATAAAATTGGCATAATGAAACACTTAAATTTTTCTCCTCTAAATTCAAACCAAACATTAGGATAGCTTGGGAAGTCACCGAGGTTCGCCTCTTGTTCCATGACATCCCCTAGCTCTTCCTCTTTTGGATTTTATAATAAAATGTTCCAAATTTGAACCAATCCCCTTTTACACCTCTACGCCCGATCTCATTGAAGAGTCCCAACCTTTGAAATTCCTTAAAGATAATATTTCCTGAAATTTATCGAGAGTCCTCTCAGGTGACTTTGGTCATTTAAGATGTAATTAACTATAGGGGCTTACCCTTATAGAAAGCATGTCCGAACCCGGCTTAAAATAAACCCTATTTAATCCTTTATATTAAATAGGGAAATTGTCAGCAAATACAAAGGTTTCGCAGACGAAACGGACGTCATACTTTCCTTAGTTTATTTGATTGAGCTTCACTCTCAAGTCTTGTGTTTATCCTTCAGGATAGATACAGAATTTCAGGTACAATGCTCTTTCATTTTAAACTATAAAAAATATGGGGTTAGTTTGATTTCACCCTTCAACATCCTTCCGAAGTGGGCGACTGGATTTTGATTCCAGCAATCGACAGCTTCTTACGGGCAACTCCCCACAAACCCCCAAAATAGCACCGATAGCTTTTGGCGACTCTGCTAGGGACAAGCTTTTCTCTCCATTCAAACCAAGAAATATTATTTTCATACATTGGTAATGTGTTCATGCCCCTCTTAGACCAAATTACCCTTCTTCTGTTGGCATACTTTACCCATTTCTATCTTCAGAAAGTGTAGCCAACTCCTTGGACCTCAGGACTAGCTATTCAACCATCTTTGAACAAAGGGGTTCGGAAGGCCATTAAGGACTCTTTGAATTTTCCTATGGGGTTGGACCCCCAATTTGAGTGTCGGTGGACTAGTTCCACCTAGGCATTTTCTGCCACTAAATAGGTCTCGCACTGGGTCCTAAAATACTTCACATCTCCCTTCCAAATTTGATTTGATATTTTGTAAATTAAACCAAATCGTGCTGTGTTGTGCGCACTTTAAAATTTTCTTACATTAATTAAATTTTTCTTAAACAAGATTTTAAATACCTGTAAATTAAGACTCACCCGGTCTATAGATTACCCTCTACTTTCAGTGCTTGCACTAAAAAGTACAAGGTTTTTAGTCATATAGCTAACCCTAAAACTTTATGTTTTAAAGCCCGCTGCAATGGCCTACCCAACGCTGACCTTTTCCTGCAACCTGCCAACGGATCGCAGCGCTAGTAACGTCGCTCCCACCATCAAATTCGAGACTGGATTTGAAGATCTCGAGGTCATCCTCGGGAAAGCCCCGTTTGTGGTAATGAAGATCGCCGCTCCAAAATGCTGGAGCAGTTTGCAAAATTCAATCTGACCTGCCTTCAAGACTTCCCTGCCTGTAAAAAGGCTAAAACTAATGTCATCGTGGCACCCATCAAAATTGCTATCCCCGCTGCTGCTAAGGGGAAAAAAGTGATGAATGTTGAGGATCCGACTAAAGGATTAAATGTCCCACTGCCCGTGTTTGAAATCGGATCAAGTTCAAGGACTGCACCGCTGACCCGAACTCAAAGAAGGAACCGCAATAGAAAAGTTCGGAGGGCCATCAAAGCCCAAGCTCCTAAGAAGACACCCATTGATGATGAGCCTCATCAAGATGAAGAAGTGTTACCATAAATTTATCCACTCCTGCGAGGGAGTAGATTTCATCCTCTGACAGATACTGATGGATATGAGAGTATCCGGANCATTCGTATGCTAGAATAAATGGATGGAGTACAACTTGGGATGAACTCAAGAGGGTCCTTAATCAAATACATGATTCATCAAAACTAGCTTCTACAAATACCGAAGAAGAATGGAATGAGGTCTGGAGTAGATCGTCCAAGAAAATACTGAACAAGATACAGTCTACATCAAGACAAGCCTCTATTCAGAGTCCGCAACATACCGAGCCCGAGATGATGGTTTCATCAGGAGATTAGTTGTCGTCAAGGATAAAGAACAAGAAGAAGAAAAGCATCACTGCCAATATTGATAGCACGGGGGGTAGGATAGGGGTTGCCTATACTAGATTTGGGGAAGAAAATCCTCGAACCCTTGACTTTGTATGATTATCTTTTTGTCCCTCCGGGGTCTTATGAATATGATAATTATGATTTAGACTACGTTTTGACTATTTCTGGTGATAACATAATTGATTATGACCGATCTAGTTGCAGTCTCGATTCCCAAAATGATCCTGAAGTCGTACTCGAGTCTGATGAATTTGTTGTCAAGTTCAAAGAAGACATCAATGATATCGCTTACGATATCACCGATAACGAGGAGCCAGTTCTGGAGCATCATGGTACACCGCTTTCGATCAACTTAGATCTTTCCAATGAAGAGAAAAAGAGATTGGAAGATTCAACAATGATATCTCAAGGAGAAGAAATCATAGAAGTTAACTTAAGGAGCAGAAAAGTGTTACCACCAAGAATAGCTCCAACAGATAAAGGAAAATAAATAATGACTCAAGAGAACATACCCCCACCTCCGCCAGTGGAAGAACCACATAATCAAAATAAAATTGGAGGATCCTACAAAGTAAACTACAACGTGCTAGCTCATCTTAGGAACTTGCCTACCCGACTAAGCATCTACGACGCTCTAATCCTGTCAATGGAGATGAGAGAATCTCTGGTTACAACTTTGATTGATCCAGAAATTTGCTTAGCTCAGTTGGTCAACACATCCTCAGATGAAGTTTGCTCGTTTAAAAAACAGTCAAGGGTAACCTTCACAGATGAAGACTTGTTGCTCGGTACCGCCGGCCACAACCGTCTGCTCTACATCTTCGTCAACATTGGCAGATTTGTGTTATCCAGAGTTTTAGTGGATCCTCGAGCATCCCTTAACTTGATAATACTACGGACATTGGCCGATTTGGATATTGAAGCTCAAGATCGTACGGCCGATAAAATGATGTTAAGTGGATTCAATCAAAGGGGAGAAAGAGCCCTCAAATCAATTACATTACTTATGAAGGTTGGAGAACTTGTGACAACCGCTAAATTTCATATCATCGATGCTGATACCTCTTTTAACGCTCTACTGGGTCGACCATGGATTCATGAGCACAATATGGTTCCATCATCTCAACAATAGTGCATCAAATACCGCAAGATGGTCAAGAAAATTGCATCAACAGAACCTACAACCATTTTCAGTGCATGAAGTTAGTATCCATGAAAATGCTGCCTACTACGCGCCTCCAAAGAAGACTGTCTTCTCGTACGAGATTTTGACAGACAAAAATGAAGATTCAAAAGAATCAAAAAGAGGAAGCCAAACAACTCCGCTTCAACAACCTTCTACCACTCCCTTACAATGAGTTGTTGGAGGTTCTTCTAGTTCACACGCTCGAGGTCGAGGCTGGGGACGTGGACGAGGACAGATCAATTTAATTATTGAACAAACTAAGCCAACCATCAACATTGGTGATGAAGACAGTTCTGAAGATGAAAAAATGATGACAAAGTAGAAGAAACCTCAGTACGAGATATCTCTAGAAGATACAAAAAAGAATGAATATAAAAAAATGTATGATCAGATAAACCACTATGTGAATACTATGACCCTTAGTCCGATTCTCCCTCAAAAGGTCAAGAGTTTAGAGGTCAAGGAAGTCCGTAGTGTTGGTTCAAAGTCGATCAAATTTTACCACGCTTCTTCCTCTACTGAGCTTGAAAAACCTGTAAATTTTGATGTTGATTCTAATGAATTAATGGAATTATCTTTTGGTTACTTCTCGCCTTTACTCCAATTCTCCCTCAAAAGGTCGAGAGTTTAGAGGTCAAGGAAGTCCGCATAGTGTTGTTATGATCCTCACTCCGATTCTCCCTCAAAAGGTTGAGAGTTTAGAGGTCAAGGAAGTCCATAGTGTTGGGTAAAGTCGATCAAATTTTACCACGCTTCTTCCTCTACTGAGCTTGAAAAACCTGTAAATTTTGATGTTGATTCTAATGAATTAATGGAATTATCTTTTGGTTACTTCTCGCCTTACCTCTACTTAGCTTGAAAAACATGTAAATTTGGATGTTGATACTAATGAATTAATCTCTACTGAGCTTGT
This sequence comes from Phalaenopsis hybrid cultivar, assembly GCA_002079205.1. Classification (NCBI taxonomy): domain Eukaryota; kingdom Viridiplantae; phylum Streptophyta; class Magnoliopsida; order Asparagales; family Orchidaceae; genus Phalaenopsis; species Phalaenopsis hybrid cultivar. The sequence continues at coordinate 27,451 of JXCR01147374.1, forward strand.
AAAACATGTAAATTTGGATGTTGATTGTAATGAATTAATCGAATTGCCTTTTGGTTACTTCTCGCCTTGTGTTCAAAAGTTAATTCAACAGGGACACTTACCAAACAAATGCCAAAAGATAAATTTCAACTTTTTGAAAAATTATGGAATGCTAGAAGTTGAACTCCCAATTCAATGAAAGATAAATTTCAATTTTTTAAAAAACTATGGAATGCTAAAATTCAAACTCCGAATTCAAAAGAAGGTCTCGGATTTGGTACAGTTGGACCAGTCGATGATTCTGAATTTTGCATGGTTGTTACTTGTGAGTCAAAAGAGGATTGCCTCGATGTAGAGGATGACTCTACTGATCAACCAATAGAAGATGCTCCGCCAAAATTTGAGGAGCAAATTAAATCTACTATCGATGAATTGAAAGAGATTAACCTCCGGACTGAAAAACGACCCTAGCCTACATTTATAAGTTCTCTACTTGATGACGAAGAATCTGTAGAATTGGTCAAATTATTAACAAAATTCAAAAATTGCTTCACATGGAGCTACGATGAAATGCCAGGATTGTCAGCAGAGGTTGCAGTCCATAAACTTGTGGTGGACAAGAATATAACCCCAGTAAAATAAGCTCCCAGGAGAATGCACATTGAAATAGAACAACAAGTCATCGCTGAAGTGAAGAAGTTGATAGATGCCAACTTTGATAAAGAAGAGCAATATCCCATGTGGTTAGCCAACATCGTACCTTTTAAGAAGAAAAATGGACAGATCCGCGTTTGTGTTGACTTCAGAGATTTGAACAAGGCATGTCCAAAAGACGAGTTTCCACTACCTATACCAGAGATGATGGTCGATATCGCTTCAACACATGAAATTTTCTCCTTCATGGATGGATCATCGGGATACAACCAAATTATGATGGCTCTTGAGGATGCAACACTTACAGCTTTCAGAACACTGATTGGAATTTTCTGCACACAATGATGTTGTTTAGCCTAAAGAATGCCGGAGCAACATATCAGTGTGCAATGACAAAGTTTTTTAATGACCTCATTCACAACCAAGTAGAATGCTACGTGGACGATTTGGTCATCACAAGTAAACAAAGAATAGACCATTTGTACGATTTGAGGATCATGTTTGAACGGTTACGATGATATGACCTTAAAATGAATCCCTTAAAGTGCACCTTTGGCGTTTCCTCTGGGAAATTTCTAGGATTCGTTGTCCGTTATCGGGGAATCAAGATTGATCCAGATAATATTAAAGTTATCCTAGAAATGGCTCCTCCTAAAATATTGAAACAAGTACGTTCCTTTCAGGGGAAGTTGGCATATCTAAGATGCTTTATTTCTAATCTCTCAGGTAGGTGTCAATCTTTCTCGGCATTAATTAAAAAGGACGTCAAATTTATTTGGGAAGAGAAATGTCAGCGGGCAAAAACATTAAACAATATTTAATGATACCTCCTATTTTGGCAGCCCCTATCCCAGGGAAACCGTTGATACTTTATACCGCGACTTTGGATGACTCTCTCGGAGCCCTCTTAGCCCAAGTCAATGATGAGGGTAAAGAAAATGCACTCTACTACTTGAGTGGTCATCTAATACCGACGGAGTAAAGTATCCTCCTATTGAGAAGCATTGTCTGGTGCTAATTTTTGCCTCCCAAAAGCTTATACATTGCATTCTTTCTCATAAGATTACCCTAATCTTAAAAGTTAATCCATTACAATATATGATGACCCGACCAACACTCTCCTGAATTTTGACAAGATGGTCAATGATCTTATTGTAATTTGATATAACTTTTGTTCCCCTTTGTGCTATCAAGAGACAGATACTAGCAGATTTCCTCGCTGCACACCCACTGCCAGCTGAGTCCTCTCTTAACGACGAGTTACCAAACGAGCAAATACTACAAATGGAATTTTTGAGTGCGCAACGATGGGAAATGTACTTTGATGGCGCTTTGTCAGCCAGGAAAGACAAAGAATCAGGCATAGTTATACCAGGCAAAGCAGGGATTTGTTTGATCTTTATCATGCCAGATAAGGGTATGTTGAGGTCATCATACCACCTGACAAAGCCATGCACCAACAATGAAGCAGAGTACGAAGCTTTAATCACTCGATTGGAAATGACAATCTAAATGGATATAAAAAACATTGCCATTTATGGTAACTCCCAACTTTTCATCCAGCAAGTCATCGGACAATACAGAATTTTGAAACCAAGATTAGCAGTATCATCGGTACAAGATGAAGCTCCTGGAGCATATTCCTGAGGTGACTTTCTACCGGATTCCTCGAGGAAATAATGCCTATGTCGACGCTCTAGCAAAACTTGCTAAAGAAATGGTCTGTCCCCCGGAGGATTCCATTAAAGTCACAGTGTAAGGAAGACGAGCCTTGTCTCAAAATGACTTCTAAACTCTACACAAGCTTGGAAAAGAAGAAACAATAAATACAATTATAGACATCAATAAAGATTCACGCAAGCCCTTAATAGAATATTTGCATACTGGGAAGTTGCCAGAAGACAAGTCTGAGGCACACCATATCACAAGGAGGACTATGTTTACGCCCTGGTAGGAAATTTTCTCTATAAAATATCATTTGACAAGATGTGGCTACGGTGTTTGACCAGAGCTGAAGCACAGAATATTGTCAAAAAAGTACATGCCGGATTGTGTGGTGCTCACCAGTCAGGGCCGAAAATGAAGATGAAGATTAAAAAACTCGGGTATTATTGGCAAGCAATGATGTCCAATTGCATGGATACAACTAGAAAATGTCACCAATGCCAAGTGCATGGGGTGGTCTTACACCAGCCTCCGAATGTGCTACACCCAACAGTTGCCTCGTGATCATTCGACTGTTGGAGCACAAACATAATAGGTTTGATAGACCCTCCATCTTCTAAAGGGACACAGATTCATACTTGCCGCTATAGATTACTTCTCCAAATGGGTAGAGGCAGTACCGTTACGTGAGGTTACGTGACATAGGTTCATACTTGCCACTACATATTACTTCTCCAAATGGGTAGAGGTCGTACCGTTATGTGAGGTTATGGCACAACACATCCTTCAATTATTTAAAAGCCAAATTGTCTACCTTTTGGAGTACCGCGAAGAATAATCTCTGACAATAGGACAACTTTCAAAAACACAAAGATCAACAGTTTTGTCAAAAGACATTGAATAGATTGGAGATACTCTATAACTTACTATCCCAGAGCAAATGACTTGGCAGAAGCTTTCAACAAGACACTGGTACAGATTTTGAAGAAAACACTGGATGAAAACAAAAGGGATTGACACAACAAATTGTTAGAAGCCTTGTGGGCCTACCGGACGACTTTCAGGACTCCCACTCAGTGTCCACCTTATATGCTCATGGCCTTATGGCCCTACCGGACGACTATCAGGATTCCCACTCAGTGTACACCTTATATGCTTCTGTATGGGTTCGAGGCTGTGCTACCGCTAGAAGTCTAGACACCGTCTCTCAAAGTCGTCGTTGCCAACTAACTCTCAACGGAAGAAAGTGCAAAACTCAGACTTGAAAAACGAGAGAGTCTCTAGGTAAAACGACTGGAAGTACAACAACATTTGAAACTCTACCAGGCGAAGATGGTACAAGCCCATGACAAATTGGTCTGCCCAAGGACATTCAAAGTTGCTGACCTCGTGTTTGTGCTCAAAAGACCTATTCTTGCACGCCGTAAAATAGGTGGAAAATTTGTGCCAACTTTGGAGGGACCATTTGTCGTTGAGAAGGTCTATACAGGAGGATCCTAGCAGTTAATGGACTTCCAGGGCAAAAGACCTATGTTACCAATAAATGGACGATACTTGAAAACCTATTGCACAACCTGATGCTGCTCAATGTTGCTTGCCTCTGCTTTCTTTAAAACATTAAAACTTTGATTATTTTAGGTTTATCTATGTGGCCAAATGTCTATGACCGGGTCCAAATTTTGTAATTAACCTCATTATAATAAAAATTTTGAAAAAAAAAGATTTTTGAACTTTACACGTTCTCTTTTCTACTTTTGAATTTAAATACCCTACTAAATTAAACGAGACTCACACATAAAATGAATAATCCTCTTCACCAAAACAAACTAAAATTTACTTTAATAAATACTTTGTTTTGTTCTTGTTCACGCCAAGCTTCGGCCCACTAACGTTTTTTCTGTCGTCTGTAAAAAAATGTCAGGACAGAGGCTGATCTTTGCCTTCCAGGACGGCTGGAACCTCGCACTAAATGAAGAGATGGCGCCGCAAGAAGGTGTCATAGATTTTAATGTGGATTTTAACCAAGTTGATATGGACTACGAGGGTCCTCTAATGGACGTAGTCAACAATAAAGAAAAGGAGGTATTGCCTTTACTGTTGAGGGTAACCACTCAGGACAATGCATCACTCAAAGGTAAAAATGTGATAGTGGAACAAGATTCGATGGAGGGGCCCAGTCGTCTCCCCTCCATGTTAGCTACTCTAGCAAGGGACCTGATAGCTGCCCATAATGAATGATTACCGAATACTCCACTCCATAGGATGCAGTGTAGGAATGCCAGCCGAAAGAAGCAGAGAGCCTTTCTACGACAGAAACGCAAACGCCAGAGAGACGTGAACAATTTCCTGACCCCCATTCCTGAGGGACATATTTACGACCCAGATTTAAGAGAAACTTCTGCCAGCCTGCCCACTAAGGATGAAGAGTCAGTATTTTTGACAGAATCAGATGCGCTCCCAGTTCCAGATATCTTATGCAAGGGTTGCCCAACATGCAACATTGAGGTACCTACCGGGACATCAGTCACGGGAGCATTTGTAGAATGCCCGGATTGCAACGTTTTGCATCTACAATATTTCAGTACATTAGAAGAATACACTTCAAGCACTAACGAGTCTCAGACTCCAGACTTTGCGACTGATGAACCATATGTCCCACTGGGGACGGATCAGCATACACCGTGGAGCCCACGGTCATACATCCCACTAGAGGCTGAATCTCATGTTCCAGATCGAACAACACCAATTTGGGTTCCCGCCGATGCCCGAAAGAAGGAACGCCCACGGCAGCTGCCGACCCNGCGCAGAAACGCAAATGCCAGAGAGACGTGAATAATTTTATGACCCCCATTCCTGAGGGACATATTTACGACCCATATTTGAGAGAAACTTCTGCCAGCCTGCCCACTAAGGATGAAGAGTCAGGATTTGTGACAGAATCAGATGCGCTCCCAGTTCCAAATATCTTATGCAAGGGTTGCCCAACATGCAACGTTGAGGTACCTGCCGGGACATCAGTCACGGGCGCATTTGTAGAATGCCCAGATTGCAACGTTCTGCATCTACAATATTCAGTACATTAGAAGAATACACTTCAAGCACTAACGAGTCTCAGACTCCAGACTTTGTGACAGATGAACCATATGTCCCACTGGGGACGAATCAGCATGCACCGTGGAGCTCACGGTCATACATCCCACTAGAGGCTGAATCTCATGTTCCAGATCGACCAACACCAGTTTGGGTTCCCGCCGATGCCCGAAGGAAGGAAAGCCCATGGCAACTACCGGCCCCTTGTATGGTAGAATACTACAAGATAAGCTGAGTAAATAAAAGAGAATTCGAGTTCTATGAAGAGGTTCAGGGAAAGTTCATCAACATATTGGAAGGCTTGGAGCTATACACCAGGGTTTTCTTTGAGACTGATAAAAAATAATTTTGGACTGCATCTTCAATTTAAGAGACAGAGTCCGAGCGGGCCTTCTCATGGAAAGGACATATTCCGAGCCAAAGAAGTGGATGAGAGGGAAGGGAAGAATCACNTAGGGTTTTCTTTGAGACTGATGAAAAAAGCATTTTGGACTGCATCTTCGATTTAAGAGACAGAGTCCGAGCAGGCCTTCTCATGGAAAGGACATATTCTGAGCCAAAGAAGTGAATGAGAGGGGATGGAAGAATCACCATCCAATATGGTTGTTGTTATAACTTCACGAATGACAGACAGGGGAATCTGCCTGGGATCCTCAGATACGACCAAGTGGATCCGTTACCACCGATGATAGAATGGATGATCAAGAGAATGGTCAAGTGGAATATTCTACCTGCTACTTGCATTCCTAACAGTTGCATCATTAACATTTATGAAGAAGGTGACTACATTCACTCACACATCGATCATCATGATTTTGTGAGACCTTTCTGCACGGTCTCATTCATGAGTAAAATAAATATTCTATTTGGAAAAGAAATCGATGTTGTCAGCCCTGGTGAATTCAGAGGAGCTGTGGAAATTCTATTGCCATTTGGTTCAGTTTTGGTCCTGAAGGGCAATGGTGCAGACATTGTCAAGCACTGCGTTCCAAGAGTACGACACCGTAGGGTATCTGTAACCTTCCGCAGAATGGACAACTAATAAAATACCGTATTAATTCCAGTAGGACCCAGAATTGGAGGAGTTATTTATATACGAGTTGTGAGAAGGTTGTACCTCTAAGTACATGCGAAGGGAACTCTTATCCTGGAGCATGACTTAGAAGGTCTGCTTGATCAGGAGCTCAACATACCTGATATAGAGGGTTCACTTTCTTTCTTTTAACAGCATGTCATGTATTTGATATATTCAGTCTACGATGTACTCATAGCATGAGAATATTCTCAATGTATTTCGACATGAATTACATGATGTACCTTTAAGGTGTTAGCCTATATCCGGTTTATGGTATCTCTTTTGGAGCAAATTAATGGAAATTTCTCTCAAATTGTGCTTTTTTGTCAGTTGCTTTTTTGTGTGATGGATGAAACCTGCGAACCATGCAATGGTTCAGAATTTCAATGAACAAAGAATGCAACAACAAATCTTCAACAATAAATAAAACATAAATGAAAAATAATCACAAATTAGTAAATAACAAAATAAATTTCTTTTGAAAATTCAAACAATTAAAATTAAAAATATAAAAAACATATTTTGAAAAAATTAAATGTGATAAAAACAACAAGAAAATAAAATTGACCTGTTGAGTGGATTCTTTCGTTTTCAGAATTTCCTACTTTTTGTGCGCGCAGCACAACCATCGTTATCTACACTAGCTCTCTGCACATTCCCGCAGAATTTCACATTCTACACAAAAACTCACAAGGCTTTATAGATCTCCTTCAACAAGATCATCCTTTTTCACATGATACATTTCTGTAAACTCAACACTACAAATTATCTTTTGAGAATTGACCTACATTTCAATTCTCATTTTTGAATCAGTTCTACATTTTTGATTCATTACATTCGAGGTCGGTCCTTACATTCCAACACTCTCTTTTGAGAATTGACATACATTTCAATTCTCATTTTCATATTTCTAATTCATTACATTCGAGGTAAGTCTTTACATTCTGACACTGTTCTTTGAGAATTGACCTACATTTCAATTCTCATTTTCGAATCAATCTTAGATTTCTGATTCATTACATTCGAAGTCAGTCCTTACATTCCAACATCCTCCTTTGAGAATTGACTTACATTTCAATTCTCATTTTTGAATCAACCATACATTTCTGATTCATTACATTTGAGGTCGGTCCTTACATTCCGACACTCTCCTTTGGGAATTGACTTACATTTCAATTATCATTTCCGAATCAGTCCTACATTTCTGATTCATTACATTCAAGGTTGGTCCTTTCATTCTAACACTCTCTTTTGAGAATTGATATTCATTTCAATTCTCATTTTCACATTTTTGATTCATCACATTCGAGGTCGGTCCTTACATTCTGACACCCTCCTTTGAGGATTGACCTACCTTTCAATTCTCATTTTTGAATCAGTCCTACATTTTTGATTCATTACATTCGAGGTCGGTCCTTACATTCCGACACTCTCTTTTGAGAATTAAAATATATTTCAATTCTCATTTTCACATTTCTGGTTCATTACATTTGAGGCCGGTCCTTACATTTCGACACCCTCCTTTGAGGATTGACCTACATTTCAATTCTCATTTCCGAATAAGTCCAACATTTTTGATTCATTACATTCAAGGTCGATCCTTACATTCCGACACTCTCTTTTAAGAATTGATATACATTTTAATTCTCATTTTCATATTTCTGATTCATTACATTTGAGGTCGGTCCTTACATTCCGACACTCTCTTTTCAGAATTGATATACATTTCAGTTCTCATTTTCATATTTCTGATTCATTATATTTGAGGTCGGTCCTTACATTCTGACACTCTCTTTTGAGAATTTATATACATTTCAATTCTCATTTTCATATTTCTGATTCATTACATTTGAGGCCGGTCCTTACATTCCGACACTCTCTTTTGAGAATTGACATACATTTCAATTCTCAGTCCTACATTTCTGATTCATTACATTCGAGGTTGGTCCTTACATTTAGACTCTCTCTCTCCCTTTTTGAATTGATATCTAAATTTGAATTCCCACCTCGGGGTCAGCACTTGCATACTGGTTCCCATCTTCTAAAACATTCTAAAATTTCATAACTTAAAGTCCACTCTCTAATCACCAGTGAGAGTCCCCACTTCTTGACTTAATCAAACACTCACCTGCTAATTCCTTAGCAAAAACAAGTCACACACACAACTCTACACATGCTTCCAGACCTAGGAGTTTGTATTGGTTTTTGTTGATATCGTCGGTCACCACCAATACGCGCGGTGTTCTTGCCCAGCACACCACACCTATTGGGCGTCCATTTGTTGACCTCACTTTTGGTTGAGGTTTAGTTTTTTCCNAGAAAAGAAATTGATGTTGTCAGCCCTGGCGAATTCAGAGGAGCTGTGGAAATTCCATTGCCAGTTGGTTCAGTTTTAGTCCTGAAGGGCAATTGTGCAGACATTGCCAAGCATTGCATTCCAAGAGTACGACACCGTAGGGTGTCTGTAACCTTCCGCAGAATGGACAACTAATAAAATACCGTATGAATTCCAGTAGGACCCAGAATTGGAGGATTTATTTCTGTACGAGATGTGAGAAGGTTGTACCTCTAAGTACATGCGAAGGGAACTCTTATCCTGGAGCATGACTTGGAAGGTCTGCTTGATCCGGAGCTCAACATACCTGGTATAGAGGGTTCACTTTCTTTCTTTTAATAGCATGTCATGTATTTGATATATTCAGTCTACGATGTACACATAGCATGAGAATATTCTCAGTGTATTTTGACATGAATTACATGATGTACCTTTTAAGGTGTTAGCCTATATCTGGTTTATGGCATCTCTTTTGGAGCAAATTAATGGAAATTTCTCTCAAATTGTGATTTTTTGTCAGTTGCTTTTTTGTGTGATGGATGAAACCTACGAACCATGCGATGGTTCAGAATTTCAATGAATAAAGAACACAACAACAAATCTTCAACAATAAATAAAACATAAATGAAAAATAATCACAAATGAGTAAATAACAAAATAAATTTCTTTTGAAAATCAAACAATTAAAATTAAAAATTTAAAAAACATATTTTGAAAAAATTAAATGTGATAAAAACAACAAGAAAATAAAACTGACCTGTTGAGTGGATTCTTTCGTTTTTAGAATTTCCTACTCTTTGTGCGCGCAGCACAACCATCGTTATCTACACTAGCTCTCTGCACATTCCCGCAGAATTTCACATTCTACACAAAAACTCACAAGGCTTTATAGATCTCCTTCAACAAGATCATCCTTTTTCACATGATACATTTCTGTAAACTCAACACTACAAATTATCTTTTGAGAATTGACCTACATTTCAATTCTCATTTTTGAATCAGTTCTAAATTTCTGATTCATTACATTCGAGGTCAGTCCTTACATTCCAACACTCTCTTTTGAGAATTGACATACATTTCAATTCTCATTTTCATATTTCTAATTCATTATATTCGAGGTCGGTCCTTACATTCTGACACCGTTCTTTGAGAATTGACCTACATTTCAATTCTCATTTCTGAATCAATCTTACATTTCTGATTCATTACATTTGAAGTCGGTCCTTACATTCCAACATCCTCCTTCGATAATTGACTTACATTTAAATTCTCATTTTTGAATCAACCATACATTTCTGATTCATTACATTTGAGGTCGGTCCTTACATTCCGACACTCTCCTTTGAGAATTGACTTACATTTCAATTATCATTTCTGAATCAGTCCTACATTTCTGATTCATTACATTCAAGGTCGGTCCTTTCATTCTGACACTCTCTTTTGAGAATTGATATACATTTCAATTCTCATTTTCACATTTTTGATTCAACACATTCAAGGTCGGTCCTTACATTCCGACACTCTCCTTTGAAAATTGACCTACATTTCAATTCTCATTTCCGAATCAGTCCTACATTTTTGATTCATTACATTCGAGGTCGGTCCTTACATTCCGACACTCTCTTTTGAGAATTGACATACATTTCAATTCTCATTTTCACATTTCTGATTCATTACATTTGAGGTCGGTCCTTACATTTCAACACCCTCCTTTGAGGATTGACCTACATTTCAATTCTCATTTCCGAATCAGTCCAACATTTTTGATTCATTACATTCAAGGTCGATCATTACATTCTGACACTCTCTTTTAAGAATTGATATACATTTTAATTCTCATTTTCATATTTCTGATTCATTACATTCGAGGTCGGTCCTTACATTCCGACACTCTCTTTTCAGAATTGATATACATTTCAGTTCTCATTTTCATATTTCTGATTCATTATCGAGGTTGGTCCTTACATTCTGACACTCTCTTTTGAGAATTTATATACATTTCAATTCTCATTTTCATATTTCTGATTCATTACATTTGAGGCCGGTCCTTACATTCCGACACTCTCTTTTGAGAATTGACATACATTTCAATTCTCAGTCCTACATTTCTGATTCATTACATTCGAGGTTGGTCCTTACATTCCGACTCTCTCTCTCTTTTTGAATTGATATCTAAATTTCAATTCCCACCTCTGGGTCAGCACTTGCATACTGGTTCCCATCCTTTAGAACATTCTAAAATTTCATAACTTAAAGTCCACTCTCTAATCGCCAGTGAGAGCCCCCACTTCTTGACTTAATCAAACACTCACCTGCTATTTCCCCAGCAAAAAAAAATCACACACACAACTCTACACATGCTTCCAGATCTGTTGACTTAGGAGTTTGTATTGGTTTTTGTTGATCTCGTCGGTCACCACCAATACGCGCTGTGTTCTTGCCCAGCACACCACACCTATTGGGGGTCCATTTGTTGACCTGACTTTTGGTTGAGGTTTAGTTTTTTCCTCTTTAGTAGCCTAAGGTCTAGCCATAGGACTTTCTTATTGATTATTCTTAGAAAACTAGACATAGAACCCTCAACATTAGAAATTTTACACTCTTCTCTACTCAACTTGAAGTTCCACATGTTGGTCTCAACCTCTAAATACATAGTAGGTGGGGTCACTATGGGGGAAGCTCAAGATGAGTCACCCTTAGGACTGCTGGACCTTAAGGTTGACCCTGGGTGTTGGTATGGAGCTAAGGCACTCACTTCACTTATCTGCACCCACAATCACTCACAACCCTAAACTCAAATTTCTAGCCTAGGTCCCTTGATCTTTTTAGGATACTCATGTAGATGGTCCCATAAACCTACCAGCCGTAGGGTTATGGTTTGGCTAAGACCACTATATAGAGGACCCAAAATGGGGTTTCCATTGTTCCATGACTTTTTGGTGATGGTTGCTACCTCAACTATACCAAAATACCCATCTTGGCCTTTTGCCCCTAAACACTCCTAAATTACCTAAATACCCCTCTTGCGACCAAAATCCAAAAAATTCCAAAAATTCCCATAAAATCTCAATGAATCTCAAATATTCTCAATTTCATTTTTCTCAACAACCACATGACCCAATTTGAACAATTTTACCATCTTTAACCAAAATCCCCAAATTTGCCTTTAAAGATCTAAATTTCTCCAAATTCAACCCAAATTTCCATCAATTTTATCTCAATTGGCCCCAATTACAATCCTAAACTCAAATAAACTTTTGATATGATCAAACTTAACCAAATCCAAGCCTAATTAGCCCATTATTTGAGCCTAATTTTGATTTAGCTCAAAATCTCAATTTTGACCACATGACCTAATCTCACCAAATTCAACCCATAGCCTAGTCAATTGGCCCCAATTAATGTTGAAAAATTTTTATAAAATCCCTAAACATCAAAATCAACCATCAATTTTCCTTGGTGAATCCTCAAATCCATTTGATTTTGGCATAAATCCAAAATTCCCAAATTTAGCCCCAAATTGGTTGTCCCCAAATTTCACCCAATTGATATCCTCAACCTCCAAATTGACATCCAATTCATGTTGAAAACTCTTCATGAGGACCCTATTGACCATTTACAATAATCATATTGGACTCAGCCCATGCTAGACCCAAGCCTAGCCCAACATGACCAAATTGATTAAAAATCAAAATTCCCTCAAATTGACCCTTCAATTGAGCTCAAATCCACTTCCATTTTTCACCAAAGTTGTTCCTTATGATCATCTACACCAAATGCAACATTTATTTGAGCCAATTGACATGGTTAACATGACCAAACCCAAGTTTTGGTCATTTTCACCCACTCGGACCCATGCACTGAATGTGACCTAACCACCCTAAAGTCACCAAATTAACTCTATCACAGCCATTAATTGGACTTATTGACCAGTCCAAACACCATGAAACCACCTAAATCAAACCATGGACCAAAGGTTCCCCAAATCAAGGGATATTATTTCCAAAAATGCATGTGCTTAAGATATCCTTACCAAAATTAGGTATTATTGCACTTAATTCTTGTGACATATTCCTCTGGGTTTCCTAAGCTCCTAGCCACCTCTCCCTGGTCGGCCGGCCGGCATAGTGGCCGGAAAAGCTCAAAATAAAGAGCCACCCCCATGGTACCTCACCCAAATCAAACATAGAAGCCAGCTCAGCCAAACCAATTGATGGAGCTCCTCTGCCCTCCACCTAAGCACCACAATGCACCCAAACTTATGCCTTGAGAGCCACCAAATTGTAGAGCTCCTCTGCCCTCCACCTAAGCACCACAATGCACCCAAACATTTGCCCTGAGAGCGCACTCCATGGCCATTTTTATAAAAACTCACCTCTATGGCCATGGGAGGTGTGCTGAAATTTCCTTAGTGAGGCCTCTCCAAACTTCACACAGAGCTTCCCAAAGATCCCTTTAGTGCATTCCAACCATTTTCCCCCACCAATTCCCATTGCCGGAGCTCAATTTTGAGCTTGGAACCTTGTCGAAAACCAGGACAGAACCTAATACACCTCCACAGTCCACCCAAACTCCAATTAACTCTACCCACACCTTCACAATAGTGAAAGAAGCTAAAGCCCCATAAAATCCCCCTTCCACAGAGCCTCTACCACAGCTCTAGACCAACACCCAAATCCGACCGTGATCGAATTCATACATAGGCCTCACACCAAGACTAGAGACTCAATCCCTAGCCTCTTTGGATCATAACGAACGTGCCAAGACCCTTTNCAAAGCCCCGTAAAATCCCCTTCCACAGAGCCTCTACCACAGCTCTAGACCAACACCCAAATCCGACCGTGATTGAATTCATACATAGGCCTCACACCAAGACTAGAGACTCAATCCCTAGCCTCTTTCAATCATAACGAACGTGCCAAGACCCTTTGATCGAAGCTTCACTTCTCAGAGCAAAGGTATAAAACCTTACCTCATCCCAAGCTTATTTATATTCTCCATTTAATTAGGCTTAACTTAATTGCATGATTACGGTAAGGATGTGTTCGTCTCACTTAGACGAGTCCGTGAGACCAAACCTGAGGTGATTTGGTTGAGTCTAAGCTTAGATCTTAGGTTTTTAGTGTGGACGGTCACAGAATCACTCTATTGGGGACAATGACGGGGAGCTGTTTAATGGAGCGTGTATGAAATGGACGGAGGAGATCGAGGCGGACAGCGCTTCAGAACATAAACCACGAGCTGAGTCAGCAGCTACGTGGATGGCGGCGTCCAACCAGAGTGCGCCACGCATGCCTTCTGAGCTGCCTCGGATCTAGTCAGCACGCGCAGTTTAAATCAAAATATAGGTCTTTTTTCTATTTATTTAAACTCCATAAACTTCAAAAATCTATAACTTTGTGTAGAAAAATCACAAAAATAAAATAAAAATACCCTCTCACTTAGTGNTTGATCGAAGCTTCACTTCTCAGAGCAAAGGCATAAACCTACCTCATCCCGAGCCTATTTCTATTCTCTATTTAATTAGGTTTAACTTAATTGCATGATTACGGTATGGATGTGTTCATCTCACTTAAACGAGTCCGTAGGACCAAACCTGAGGTGATTTGGTTAAGTCTAAGCTTAGATCTTAGGGTTTTAGTGTGGAAGGTCACGGGAACACTCTATCAGGGACAATGACGGGGAGCTGTTTAATGGAGCGTGTATCAAATGGACGGAAGAGATCGAGTCGGACAGCGCTTCAGAACATAAACCACGAGCTGAGTCAGCAGCTACGTGGATGGCGGCGTCCAACTAGAGCGTGCCACGCATGCCTTCCGAGCTGCCTCGGATCTAGTCAGCACGCGCAGTTTAAATAGAAAAATAGGGCTTTTTTCTATTTATTTAAACTCCCTAAACTTAAAAAATCTATAACTTTGTGTAGAAAAATCACAAAAATAAAATAAAAATACCCTCTCACTTAGTGAATAGAGGAGAATAATGTGGAATAAAATTCAAGTCCATTTGATGCATAAAGTATTTTTAATCAATTAAACATTATTTGGGATCATTGGATTCTCCATCCATATTGATACATCACCTTGGCTTGAAATTTTGACATGTTGTAGCCTCTGTAAAGTGGAACATCCTCTGATTTTTCCAAAGTCATGAGTGGTTCCTATACAGAGATCCATATTTTTCAAGTTCTTGCACATTATTTCCTTAAAATAATCATGAAAATTAGCNCTTTTAATCAATTAAACATAATTTGGGATCATTGGATTCTCCATCCATATTGATACATCACCTTGGCTTGAAATTTTGGCATGTTGTAGCCTCTGTAAAGTGGAACATGCTCTGATTTTTCCAAAGTCAGAAGAGGTTCCTATACAGAGATCCATATTTTTCAAGTTCTTACACATTATTTCCTTAAAATAATCATGAAAATTAGCATATTGATTAGAAAATTTTGAAAGGTCCACCATGACCAGAGAAGCTTTTGGAAATAACTTCATGGGTCAAGTCATTTAAAATGTACTTAAATTTTACAAACACTAAATCGCTAAAATAAATAATTTTGGAAAATATAAACATTTAAATGACTTGATTTTTTATCTGTACTGTGGTTTATGATCTAGATAACTCACTATAAAAATTTTAAAATATTTTGAGTTCATTTGATAACTTAAGTTGATTTTTAAAGATAAATATCNCACCATGACCAGAGAAGCTTTTGGAAATAACTTCATGGGTCAAGTCATTTAAAATGNCTCACTTAGTGAATAGAGGAGAATAATGTGGAATAAAATTCAAGTCCATTTGATGCATAAAGTATTTTTAATCAATTAAACATAATTTGGGATCATTGGATTCTCCATCCATATTGATACATCACCTTGGCTTGAAATTTTGGCATGTTGTAGCCTCTGTAAAGTGGAACATGCTCTGATTTTTCCAAAGTCAGAAGAGGTTCCTATACAGAGATCCATATTTTTCAAGTTCTTACACATTATTTCCTTAAAATAATCATGAAAATTAGCATATTGATTAGAAAATTTTGAAAGGTCCACCATGACCAGAGAAGCTTTTGGAAATAACTTCATGGGTCAAGTCATTTAAAATGTACTTAAATTTTACAAACACTAAATCGCTAAAATAAATAATTTTGGAAAATATAAACATTTAAATGACTTGATTTTTGATCTGCACTGTGGTTTATGATCCAGAGAACTCACTATAAAAATTTTAAAATATTTTGAGTTCATTTGATAACTTAAGTTGATTTTTAAAGATAAATATCACTTTTGACACTTAAATGATTTTTAAAATCCAAAATACAACTCAAAAAATTATGAAACTTAATTTTTTGAGTTCTCTAGGATCAGGGATATTTTATAAAAATAAAATAATATTTAGAATAAAAAATTGATTTGTAACCTATTTTAAATATTTAAATAATTAAAAATCCCTAAAAATCACAAAAATAATAAAATTCATGGAAATATTCTAAATTGCTTCCCAATCAATTAGGAACAATTAGAATATTTTTTCTAATTTTTTAAATAAATATATG
Organism: Phalaenopsis hybrid cultivar; assembly: GCA_002079205.1. Classification (NCBI taxonomy): domain Eukaryota; kingdom Viridiplantae; phylum Streptophyta; class Magnoliopsida; order Asparagales; family Orchidaceae; genus Phalaenopsis; species Phalaenopsis hybrid cultivar. The sequence continues at coordinate 43,801 of JXCR01147374.1, forward strand.
GCATTTTGAAGCTTAAAATAATTTTTAAAGGCTAAAAATGAGTTTTCACCAAAATAATTCAAATAAATCAAAGAAAAATCAAAAAAATATGAAATTTGCTCCACTAGGTTCTCTAACCTTATAGATATTTTTCAAAGACACAGAACTTAATTTTCATTATTTAAAATATTTTATTTTTATTAAATAACCCAGAATTTAAAAGAATTCTTATAAATGACAGAGAATTCAAAAAATCATGAAAGTTGGTCCAAAGGCTTCTCTAGTCTTGGTCTACCTCCAATAAAAATTTCAAAGGATTAAATCTTACCTTGGTTAAGTTAGAAATTTTCTTTAAAAAATCCTATTTTTGAAAGAAAATAATTATATAAAATAAATTAAATTCTGAAAAATCACATTTTCTCCTTTGATGTCTTAATTAACCAATGAATGAGGTAGGATAAAAAATTTTAAAGTCATTTGAATTGAATTTAAAAAATTATGAAGTGTTAGAGGCTTAGGGACAAATGTGTAATTTTGAAAATTTAGTCTTAATTAACATTTAGGCTTATGTCAAGGAGGGAAATGGGCAACCTGTGATCGTAATTAATTTATTTGATGTTTGGAACACAAGGGGTTAATTGGTAGAAACCAACCTCACCATCTTAATAAAGTTAATAAATTTCTAAATTATTAAAATTTGGAAGTTTATTAAAATTAAATGATCCTGGACTTAGGGGTATGAATTTTGAAGTAAATAATTAATCAATTTAATTCCACTATTTTGACCACTTAAAGCTTAACCTTTTCAAAACTAATTAAGACACTCACCTAGGTCTTAAGGGCTTAGTGGTCACTTAGGGCAAATCAAAATTGACTAAATGAGGATTAGAGAAATAAATATAACATAATCAAACATTCTTGAAACACCACTAAGCTTATATAAGAAAAAAATTGGCTAAGTGTTCAGGTTACATCAACTTGCCCTTTATGGAAATTCACTCACATAATTTCCAAATTAAATTAAAAATTTTAATTACCCATTTCTTAGGGATAATTAAGACATCAATGTTCACTGAGCATCAGAAGTATTCACAGGATGAAACATTAAGCAACATAATAAGTTTAAATGGACTTAAGGCTTTTCACTAGTTGGTGAGAGGGAGGCATGGACCTGCTTTCTCCTCCAACTTTTTGGATACCTCAGAGGTTTATTAAACTTAATATACTTTGCTCAATGAAATCATCCCTAATTGAACTTTTAAGGACTCACCAAAATACAACATAGAGTTAGGAAAACCACCAGAGCTTTACTTTCCTGCTCTTCATAAATGCCCTCACATGCATTTTTAAGTTTCAGGTGGTGGAACGAGAAGACTCNCAACTTGTTGGATACCTCAGAGACCTATTAAAACTTAATATGCTTCGCTTAATGAAATCATCCTTAAATAAACTTTTAGGGACTCACCAAAATACGACATAGAGTTAGGAAACCCCCCCCAGAACTCTACTTTTCCTGCTCTTCATAAATGCCCTCACATGCATTTTTAAGTTTCAGGTGGTNCTTGTGTCTTTTCCTTACATGATTCTCTTTATGCTTACGCTGTTTTTTTTATACTTGCAATCACCTACATGTATGAAAACAACATAAACTTGCATGTTAACCAAAACCAAAGCCCCAAGCAAAAACTAAATCAACCAAGATAAAATCCATCGCCACAACATTCAAAATATAAAATAACTCAAAATTTAATCACAAACACCACACAAAACTACAACCTCAGCTAAATTAAGACATCTCTATCCGATGATCGGGAATCCCTCGGAGGAGGTAACCTACGGGTGCTAACGAAGTTTCCCACGGTCTAAATGAAATTATGAAACTGATTAAGTTGGGTTTAGTAAGTTCATTTTGACTAAGTGAATCCAATAAAAAAATAATGGTGCCGGAACGAGGGAACCATAGGATCCTAACTGGTGTCGCTCTAATCAACTTTAATATGCTCCCCATAAAATTTAAAGAACTTCAACCATAGGGCCACCTGATTTGACATTCTAACTTGACACTCTAGAAAACTCAAACTCATCGTGGTGAGGGACTTGGAGCTAGCATGGTGAGCAGCACGACCATCTTCAACAGCAAAACTTGTCTTCCCCAGCTAAAACAATCTTCCTTTTTTAGACTTAAACAACAAAGCCATAGGACTTCGAGGTTGCTTGCTTATGCAACGTAAATCCTTCTTATCTTTAGGACTTTGCATAGCCCTGCTATACAATATAAGCCCTAACTCATCTTAGGATTCTGAGGTTGTTGTTTGTCAATCATCTTTAGGCCTTTGCATAGTCCTGCTATACAATATAAGCCCTAACTCGTCTTAGGATTCATCATCTTTAGGCTTTTGTATAATCCTGCTATACAATATAAGCCCTAACTCGTCTTAGGATTTTGAGGTTGTCGTCTGTCACGACCTAAATCCTTACATCTTTTAGGCTATTTGTGTGTTTGTTTCACACGAATGTAAGCCCTAACTAATAAAATTGGCAGGATGAAACACTTAAATTTTTCTCCTCTAAATTTAAACCAAACATTAGGATAGCTTGGGAAGTCACCGAGGTTCGCCTTTGGATTCATGACATCCGCTAGTTCTTCCATCTTTGGATTCTACAATAAAATGTTCCAAATTTGAACCAATCCCCTTTCACACCTCTACATCTGATCTCATTNTAAGTATTGTGTTTATCCTTCGGGATAGATACAAGATTTGAGGTATAGTGCTCTTTCATTTTAAACTANGCTTCACCCTCAAGTATTGTGTTTATCCTTCGGGATAGATACAGGATTTGAGGTACAGTGCTCTTTCATCAAAAATTATGGGGTCAGTTTGATTTCATACTTCAACGTCATTCCGAAGCGGGCGACGGGATTTTGATTAAATGGGGTCAGTTTGATTTCATACTTCAACGTCCTTCCGAAGCGGGCGACGGGATTTCGATTCATTTCAACGTCCTTCCGAAGCGGGCGACGGGATTTCGATTCCGGCAACTGACAACTTCTTACGGGCAACTCACCACAAACCCCAGAAATAGCGCCGACAAGTATAAAAATTCATGTAAGCATGTTATTTCAATTTTTATTCCTGCTTATATATATCTNAACGACGGGATTTCAATTCCGGCAACCGACAACTTTATACGGGCAACTCCCTACAAAACCCCAAAATAGCGCCGACAAGTATAAAAATTCATGTAAGCATGTTATTTCAATTTTTATTCCTGCTTATATATATCTACTACTAAACTGTTTAATCTTGTTAAAATTTTAAGTTTGGGGGGGACTGAAAAATATTTTCAAAACTTGAATTTTGTTTGTTCTCAAATGAGCTACAAGTGAGTTTGATTTTAAAAGAAAAATGATCATGTATATGACGTTATATTAGGGAAGTAAAATTTTAATTTATAGAAATGAGTAAGAAATTTTAGTTAAAATTTTATAAGTGACATAGAAAAATTTAAAGTTAAAAGTTCTTAAATGTTGAAATGATAAATATAGTGAAATTAACTTTAGTAAGAGAAATTATATTTTTGAAAATTTTAAAAATTTAAACTTTTATTTTTGATACTTAAATTTCTTTTATTGAAATTAATTTTCAAAACTGTTATGTTTTTAAGTAAAAAAAAATTATCAACTCTTTGCTTTTAGAAAGGAAGAGTGGAATTAAAAATCATTAAAGGTCTATCCAGACATAGTAATCCTTGTTTGAAAAAGAAAAATAAAAGAAAAAGAAAAAGAAAAAGAAAATAAAAGAAAATTTGAAAAAAGGAGGAGAAGCTTGAGGATTAGAGCCTAATAAAAAATTGGTCCACATCTGATCTTTTTAAAGTATAAAACTTGAGAAACTCTTAAGCTTAAGAATATAATATAGTAAGTAAAATTAGACTTAATAAAAAATTTTAAGTGAAGGAAATAAAATGACTAAGTTCTCTATTTGGAAAATATACAAGTATTTCTGAATTAGATAGGAACTCATATTTTTCATACTTCTTCACTTTAAGGGTTTCTAAACTTTAAGTTGGTCTAATTCACTAGAATTTTTTTTAAATTTGACTACTAAATTTCTAGAACAAAATTTTAGAGACTTCTAAACAAACACATATACATAATCATACTTATTTGGTTTTTAAAGATTGAAAAGTCATTTGAGGACAAGTAATATTTTAAGTTTAGGGGATTTCGATTCACCTAAAATATATAGTATTTTTAGACAATTTTTTATAACTATTTTTGAGATATTACGCTTTAATGTAAGTTATTTGTGTGTTTTTGTTTCAGTTATAATTAAAAAGGTGAAAAATGCTAAAAAGAGTGAAAAATGATCAAATCTTGAGCAAAAATGCAAAAATGGTGCAAAAGTAATTTGGCGCCTAAACGCCAGAACCAGGGCTTAAGCACTGGTGAAACAGAGAATGCCGCACCTAAGCACCAGAAGCCTCACGACTAAGCGCCAACGACAGTTACTTGATGGGTTAATTCATTTTGATGAATTTCAAAGGGACATTTGAGGTACCTATTGGCTAAAATNATAAACTTTAAGTTGGTCTAATTCACTAGAATTTTTTCTAAATTTGACTACTAAATTTCTAGAACAAAATTTTAGAGACTTCTAAAAAAACACATAGACATAATCATACTTATTTGGTTTTTAAAGATTGAAAAGTCATTTGAGGACAAGTAATATTTTAAGTTTAGGGGATTTCGATTCACCTAAAATATATAGTATTTTTAGACAATTTTTTATAACTATTTTTGAGATATTACGCTTCAATGTAAGTTATTTGTGTGTTTTTCTTTCAGTTATAATTAAAAAGGTGAAAAATGCTAAAAAGAGTGAAAAATGATCAAATTTGGAGCAAAAATGCAAAAATGGTGCAAAAGTAATTTGGCGCCTAAGCGCTAGAACCAGGGCTTAAGCGTTGGTGAAACAGAGAATGCCGCACCTAAGCACCAGAGGCCCCACGACTAAGCGCCAATGACAGTTACTTGATGGGTTAATTCATTTTGATGAATTTCAAAGGGACATTTGAGGTACCTATTGGCTAAAATGGGTGGTTTAAACCACCAAGGATGAAAATATAATTAAACAACTTGTGGAAGGAGGCATCCCTTGGCTAATACATCGAATCAGGACACATTTTGAAGAGATATTAAGGCACCTCTTGGAAAGTTATAGAAGAAGAAAGTTGAGACTTTTAAAAGAGTCCTAAAAAAGAGTTATGAAGTGTTCTAAAAAGTTCTTGAAGAAGTTCGTGGAAAAGCTTTTGGATAAAATTTCAGGCACCATAAATTTAATTTTCCTTTTGTTTTTAGTCTTAATTTGAGGGTTANGGAAAAAGAGTTATGAAGTGTTCTAAAAAGTTCTTGAAGAAGTTCATGGAGAAGCTTTTGGATAAAATTTCAGGCACCATAAATTTAATTTTCCTTTTGTTTTTAGTCTTAATTTGAGGGTTAAGAGTCTTGTAAGAGAGAAAAGATTCAAAGGAACATCAAGAGTTTGGTGGAGGATTTGAGATAAGTTTTTATCTTTGTTTTAAACTACTTTTNCAAGAGATTCAAAGGAACATCAAGAGTTTGGTGGAGGATTTGAGATAATTTTTTATCTTTGTTTTAAACTACTTTTGGTTTTAATTGATACTTCTTGTAAGTTTGATAATGATTTCTACTTTTAAACTAAAGTGTGGTTTTATTTTCTTTATTGATTCTGAGTAGTTTTCTTTATCTCTCCTTAAAATGATAAGTAATTAAAGTGTTGGATGGAAGTTGTGGAGANTACTTCTTGTTAGTTTGATAATGATTTCTACTTTTAAACTAAAGTGTGGTTTTATTTTCTTCATGGATTCTGAGTAGTTTTCTTNCACGAGATGTTAGCCCCCAGGTGGTGGGAACCGAGGGAACTATAGAGTGCGAGCTAGTATCTTCCCTGCCTAAACGGTCTTCATAACTATTCAAAATTTGAATTAGTCAATGTTCTTTATAGCATCTCTAGTAAGAGTAAAGAATATTATTGCTCCTATTTTTCACAATACAATCTGAAAACTTCCACAACAACATTCATATACTTATTACTAATTCATGATAAGGAGAAAGATATTTTGTATTTAGTGCTTTTATTTTACATAAACTCAAGTTATCTTTATTAAGTTCTTATGTCATTTTCAAACATTAAAAATACAAAAAGAGTTTGAATTTTATTCCTGTGATAAAAACTATAGTTTAAGTGTTTATCTTCTTAAAGTAGAAAGTTTGTTACTTTAATTAGCACATACTGTGAACAATCCCTGTGGGTTCAATATTCGGGGCTTAATCAAAAAGTCTTATATTACTTGATAACGATACATATACTTTCGTAGTATCTCAATATATATAAAGTTAAAAGTAAAATTCTTATTTTCTCCAGGATCAAGCTTTTGGTACTATTGCAAATTAAGGAATAATAAGTGAAAAATATAATCAAACACATTGTTATACTATTGCATATAAACAGTCGAGATCATGCTATAATGACTTCTTAGTGTTAATTTGATTGTTGAGAAGGGATTCATTAGCCTTATGGGACAGGTAGAAAGTATGATTATTAGGCGAAACTAGAAGAATTTTTGTTATACTATGGTTGTAGCAATAATTTATATAAAATTCAAAGCCAACCTCCTTGAGGCCTCTAATGATTCAATATTTGTAAGGGTGAAGCAAGTGGTTATTTCTCCTTTGTGAATTAATGCGCTATTTTAATTAGGATATTTCCCTGGGAGTTTTTGCTCTAGCTTCGCTCCTATTGATTTTGAGCTAAATGAGATCATCTAATTCTTAACCAATGGGAAAGGGACTTGAAGTTTAAAAATGACCATAATGTGAATTTTTCTTCATCCAAAATAAATGCACCTTCCAAACCTTGCCACTACATAATTTTGACCAAGCTACTACCCTCTACCAATTTGAGTGAGGTTCCAAGAGAGAGAGCTGCTCTCAACTATTGCATCTAGACAATGAAATCTATAGATATATGAGCTCTGATCTATCATTCCATTAACACTTCTATAAAGGGAGGATACACTTTAGGGTTAGGATGTCTTTCCACTATTTTTGTCTTTTGTCAGCAGTCTGGTGTTTATTTTTAGGGATAGGAGGAGTTGTTACATTCATTAAAACCCATTACCAAGGCCAATGTTAACTTATATAATAAGCATGCTACTTTTGGTCGTAGAGCAAGTTCTTCTCAGCCTTCCAATTCTTATTCCCAACCTCATCCCTCCACTAACATAGCTCTATGTCAAAGAGATTGTAGATGGTAGAGGATGACATTAATATTATTTAGACAAATGTTTATAGTATTGCTAACCATTTGGCACATTTAGATTCGCAGACTAAAATCCAATACAATCAAGTTGCCAGTTTTCAAGCAACTCTGGTGGAAATGTACAGAAAGAATCAGTGAATCAGTGGGGACAACTCGGTAGAGTTTCTAGTATACCCACCTTACCAGATATTTGAGTACAGTCGACTGAGGAAAGAGAATTATACTGAAGAAGAATTAGAAGAGGAGGAAGAAGAAGAGGATCATGATGACAATAATGAGGAAGATGAGTAGTTATATTTATCTTTTTGTTATGGCTAGTATTTTATTTTAATGTTATGTGGTTGTACTGAAATTTATTTGTTCTTTTCTGTTTCTTCTATTTATGGACTCTCTTGAACAGTTTATGTTTATTTATTGTAAACTTAATTTTTTAGTTATATGTCGTAATATTTAAACTTACTCTAGAGTAGTTTCATTTTAATCCTATTTAGAGGTGATTTAGTTGATATTGCATATATGTTTGTCCTGCTTATACCGATCAATTTTGATGATAGACACATGTGATAGGAAGTATTTCTATGCTTTTCTATCTATGTTTGTACTCATGTTTAAATTTCATAATATGATAAAAATTATGTTTGGTGGGGTTGGGGGGGAGGGGGATTTATTTAAATGCTTAAATTTATTTTTCCTCAATTACCTTTATTTGAATTGATATATTTTAGAAAATTTGAGTAATGTAAGGTTAAAATTTGAAATTATCACAATGTTATGGATAGGAAAGACGAAGAATCTTTATGTTAAATTCTATGTAAATGAGAATAGACTAATGTGAAGTTAACTTGTAGTTCAATAGGTAGAAAAAGAAGATTTGACTAATTATTTTTGAAAATAGTCTAGCATTTATAAAATTAGATATACTTTATATAAACTTAATAAAAGTTGAGCCACTATAAAATCATATTTTTAACTAATACTTCTTAACTATTGATAAAACTAAAAAGTGAAGGAGAGTTGTGAGTTTTTCTTCAGAGAGATGATAGTGATATTCAAAACCTTTAAAAGGCTTGAATAGATATATTAATCCTCATAAAATATGCTAAGGAATGATATCAATACTCTAAAGCGATATAAAAAAAGAAGAAGAAAAAAAGGAAATATAAAGTGAGGAGAAGCTTGAAGAGAACCATAATAAAAAATTAGTTTGACTAGAATTTATTTTTAAATTTAAAGCTTTACTACACAATATTAGTAAACTTTTTTGAAAGGAGCACTTCAATTCTGTTTTCTACCATCTATGAGATAATATTTAGGAAGTGATAATTTCTTTTTGAAGTAAATAAGAAATTATAATTACTTAGTTGGTTGCAAGGTTTCTTACTCCTTAGGACTAGACTTGTTTACTAGAGTTATCTTAATCCTACAATATGAACTTTCTGAAGCCAAATTGTTGATAAATTTAATGAAAACTACTCCCTCAAATTAAATAAAATTTTTATTAATATTCTAATGTTACTAAGGGACAAGTAACGTTTAAGTTTATGAGAGTTTATGAGATTTTGATGTGTAAAAAAGAATTCTTGAATTCCTTATATTTTGCATATTCTTGTGGTTATGTTGCACCTTAATAAAGGTATTTTTAAGTTTTTTCCTTTATAGATAAAACATGCATTAGAAGTAGAGCAAAGTGGAGCTGACATATAGCTAAGAAGGACACAAATGACTTACACTATGGCGCCAGATTTCTTGGGCGCCTAAGCTCCAGTCCCACCTTGAGAACCTGAGAGGCTGGTGCCAGTTCAGTAGCGACTTGGTGATAATTTTTTTTGGCGCCTATGCACCCATAACAAAACAAGAGGTTAGAAAGACTGGCGCCTAAGTCCCAGAAACTGCTAGGGTTGTTTTCAATGGTTCTTCTATATTATGTAGGGAGTTATTCATCTAGATAAAAGAGTTCATCTTTTGGTGAAGTAAGAGGTAGTGTTTGCTGTAGGAAGGAATACGATAGGTTTTCTTGAGTATTTGATAAGCAATTTGAGTTGATTTATAAGGAGAGTGTTCAGAATAGCAGCAAGGGTGCAGGAAATCCCTGGAGGAGCATTCCAAAATCTTTGTAAGTAGAGGAAAAGCTAAGTAATGTGTTATTGTATTTCTGTAAACAGAATTTCTAGTTGGTTTTCATGTTTCAAATGATGCTTTGTGGTGTCTTTTCTTTTTTTCTGAGTAGATCTCCTTCACTTTTCCTTGTAATGGTTGAGTTTGTTGTATAGGAGTGCAAAGTCTTTCGAAAGTTAATTTGTAATCTTGAATGTGATGGATAACATTCTGAACTTCATTTACTTTTCATTCTTGTCAAGTGATTGTTTAAAATGTGTTGTGATTCATAATGACTTGAGAAAGCTATGGTAGAAAAACTAGGTTATTCACATTTATCTATAGGATATGGTGCATGTACTTTATATGGAGATCCAAATGTTAGGGATATAGTTTTTTGTTGGGTTCAAGTTGGGGTTGAAGGAATCATAACCAATTTAACCAAACTTCGTTATGCACTCGAGAAAGGGTAAATAAGAGAGTTGATTATATTTATCACTAGCGACATTCACAATTGACACTTTACATTTTCTACAATATCACTCAAACTATTTCAAGGGAATGTAGCTTTAGAACTTGATAATCACCAAACCAATTAGGATAAGCAAAATTTTTTTAGGAGTGAACCTTTAAACTAGATTACAATTTGGTAGGAGTAGTTTATAGAACCTTTATTTATTTTCAATTCCAGGCTGAGAACTAAGCCTAGTAGGCTTGAACTTCCCTTTAGTCTAATTCCCTCACTTCCTATGGGATCGATATTCTGGACTCAAAATCTGATCTTACTAATACAACGTGTATACTTCCATGAGACCTCTACATTAAGAATCAGGACGTGTGACAGTCATTTCTCCTATAAATGGCTACTAAATTTATTCTCTTAAAAAGCTTCCTTACAATGCACTCAACAACTCTCTCAATCTCTCTTTGAATCCCACTCATCCTTCCAACGTATTATACCTTTGGTGTGATCCAAATGACATATTTGTATTCAACAACAATAAAAAAAACTAAATAAAATTACATTTGATGATGATAAACAAGGACTTTGTGANGCTTGATCTTTTTAGGATACTCATGTAGATGGTCCCCTAAACCTATCAGCCGTAGGGTTATGGTTTGGCTAAGACCCCTATATAGAGGACCCAAAATGGGGTTTCCATTGTTCCATGGCTTGTTGGTGATGGTTGGTACCTCAACTACACCAAAATACCCATCTTGGCCTTTTGGCCCTAAACAGTCCTAAATTACCAAAATACCCCTCTTGCGCCCAAAATCCAAAAAATTCCAAAAATTCCCAGAAAATCTCAGTGAATCTCAAATATTATCAATTTCATTTTTCTCAGCAACCACATGACCCAATTTGAACATCTTTAACCAAAATCCCCAAATTTGCCTTTAAAGACCTAAATTTCTTCAAATTCAACCCAAATTTCCATCAATTTTATCTCAATTGGCCTCAATTCCAGTCCTAAACTCAAATTAACTTTTGATATCATCAAACTAAACCAAATACAAGCCTAATTGGCCCATTATTTGAGCCCAATTTTGATTTAGGTCAAAATCCCAATTTTGACCACATGACCTAATCTCACCAAATTGAACCCATAGCCTAGTCAATTGGCCCCAATTAATGTTGAAAATTTATAAAATCCCTAAAAATCAAAATCAACCATCAATTTACCTTGGTGAATCCTCAAATCCATTTGATTTTGGCATAAATCCAAAATTCCCAAATTTAGCCCCAAATTGGCTGTCCCCAAATTTCACCCAATTGATATCCTCAACCTCCAAATTGGCATCCAATTCATGTTGAAAACTCTTCATGAGGTCCCTATTGACCATTTACAATAATCAATTTGGACTCAGCCCAAGCTAGACCCAAGCCTAACCCAACATGACCAAATTGATTAAAAATCAAAATTCTCTCAAATTGACCCTTCAATTGAGCTCAAATCCACTTCCATTTTTCACCAAAGTTGTTCCTTATGATCATCTACACCAAATGAAACATTTATTTGGGCCAATTGACATGGTTAACATGCCCAAACCCATGTTTTGGTCATTTTCACCCACTCGGACCCATGCACTAAATGTGACCTAACCACCCTAAAGTCACCAAATTAACTCTATCACAGCCATTAATTGGACTTATTGACCAGTCCAAACACCATGAAATCACCTAAATCAAGCCATGGACCAAAGGTCCCCCAAATCAAGGGATATTATTTCCAAAAATTCATGTGCTTAAGATATCCTTACCAAAATTAGGTATTATTGCACTAAATTGTTGTGACATATTCCTCTGGGTTCCCTGAGCTCCTAGCCACCTCTCCCTGGTCGGCCGGCCGACATAGTGGCCGGAAAAGCTCAAAATTGAGAGCCACCCCCACGGTACCTCACCCAAATAAAACATAGAGGCCAGCTCAGCCAAAACAATTGACGGAGCTCCTCTGCCCTCCACCTAAGCACCACAATGCACCCAAACTTATGCCCTGAGAGCCACCTCCATGGCCATTTTTATAAAAACTCACCTCTATGGCCATGGGAGGTGTGCTGAAATTTCCTTAGTGAGGCCTCTCCAAACATCACACAGAGCTTCCCAAAGATCCCTTCAGTGCATTCCAACCATTTTCCCCCACCAATTCCCATTGCCGGAGCTCAATTTTGAGCTTGGAACCTTGTCGGAAACCAGGACAAAACCTAATACACCTCCACAGTCCACCCAAACTCCAATTAACTCTACCCACACCTTCACAATAGTGAAAGAAGCCAAAGCCCCGTAAAATCCCCTTCCACAGAGCCTCTACCACAGCTCTAGACCAACACCCAAATCCGACCGTGATTGAATTCATACATAGGCCTCACACCAAGACTAGAGACTCAATCCCTAGCCTCTTTCAATCATAACGAACGTGCCAAGACCCTTTGATCGAAGCTTCACTTCTCAGAGCAAAGGTATAAAACCTTACCTCATCCCAAGCTTATTTATATTCTCCATTTAATTAGGCTTAACTTAATTGCATGATTACGGTAAGGATGTGTTCGTCTCACTTAGACGAGTCCGTGAGACCAAACCTGAGGTGATTTGGTTGAGTCTAAGCTTAGATCTTAGGTTTTTAGTGTGGACGGTCACAGAATCACTCTATTGGGGACAATGACGGGGAGCTGTTTAATGGAGCGTGTATGAAATGGACGGAGGAGATCGAGGCGGACAGCGCTTCAGAACATAAACCACGAGCTGAGTCAGCAGCTACGTGGATGGCGGCGTCCAACCAGAGTGCGCCACGCATGCCTTCTGAGCTGCCTCGGATCTAGTCAGCACGCGCAGTTTAAATCAAAATATAGGTCTTTTTTCTATTTATTTAAACTCCATAAACTTCAAAAATCTATAACTTTGTGTAGAAAAATCACAAAAATAAAATAAAAATACCCTCTCACTTAGTGAATAGAGGAGAATAATGTGGAATAAAATTCAAGTCCATTTGATGCATAAAGTATTTTTAATCAATTAAACATTATTTGGGATCATTGGATTCTCCATCCATATTGATACATCACCTTGGCTTGAAATTTTGACATGTTGTAGCCTCTGTAAAGTGGAACATGCTCTGATTTTTCCAAAGTCAGAAGAGGTTCCTATACAGAGATCCATATTTTTCAAGTTCTTACACATTATTTCCTTAAAATAATCATGAAAATTAGCATATTGATTAGAAAATTTTGAAAGGTCCACCATGACCAGAGAAGCTTTTGGAAATAACTTCATGGGTCAAGTCATTTAAAATGTACTTAAATTTTACAAACACTAAATCGCTAAAATAAATAATTTTGGAAAATATAAACATTTAAATGACTTGATTTTTGATCTGCACTGTGGTTTATGATCCAGAGAACTCACTATAAAAATTTTAAAATATTTTGAGTTCATTTGATAACTTAAGTTGATTTTTAAAGATAAATATCACTTTTGACACTTAAATGATTTTTAAAATCCAAAATACAACTCAAAAAATTATGAAACTTAATTTTTTGAGTTCTCTAGGATCAGGGATATTTTATAAAAATAAAATAATATTTAGAATAAAAAATTGATTTGTAACCTATTTTAAATATTTAAATAATTAAAAATCCCTAAAAATCACAAAAATAATAAAATTCATGGAAATATTCTAAATTGCTTCCCAATCAATTAGGAACAATTAGAATATTTTTTCTAATTTTTTAAATAAATATATGGCATTTTGAAGCTTAAAATAATTTTTAAAGGCTAAAAATGAGTTTTCACCAAAATAATTCAAATAAATCAAAGAAAAATCAAAAAAATATGAAATTTGCTCCACTAGGTTCTCTAACCTTATAGATATTTTTCAAAGACACAGAACTTAATTTTCATTATTTAAAATATTTTATTTTTATTAAATAACCCAGAATTTAAAAGAATTCTTATAAATGACAGAGAATTCAAAAAATCATGAAAGTTGGTCCAAAGGCTTCTCTAGTCTTGGTCTACCTCCAATAAAAATTTCAAAGGATTAAATCTTACCTTGGTTAAGTTAGAAATTTTCTTTAAAAAATCCTATTTTTGAAAGAAAATAATTATATAAAATAAATTAAATTCTGAAAAATCACATTTTCTCCTTTGATGTCTTAATTAACCAATGAATGAGGTAGGATAAAAAATTTTAAAGTCATTTGAATTGAATTTAAAAAATTATGAAGTGTTAGAGGCTTAGGGACAAATGTGTAATTTTGAAAATTTAGTCTTAATTAACATTTAGGCTTATGTCAAGGAGGGAAATGGGCAACCTGTGATCGTAATTAATTTATTTGATGTTTGGAACACAAGGGGTTAATTGGTAGAAACCAACCTCACCATCTTAATAAAGTTAATAAATTTCTAAATTATTAAAATTTGGAAGTTTATTAAAATTAAATGATCCTGGACTTAGGGGTATGAATTTTGAAGTAAATAATTAATCAATTTAATTCCACTATTTTGACCACTTAAAGCTTAACCTTTTCAAAACTAATTAAGACACTCACCTAGGTCTTAAGGGCTTAGTGGTCACTTAGGGCAAATCAAAATTGACTAAATGAGGATTAGAGAAATAAATATAACATAATCAAACATTCTTGAAACACCACTAAGCTTATATAAGAAAAAAATTGGCTAAGTGTTCAGGTTACATCAACTTGCCCTTTATGGAAATTCACTCACATAATTTCCAAATTAAATTAAAAATTTTAATTACCCATTTCTTAGGGATAATTAAGACATCAATGTTCACTGAGCATCAGAAGTATTCACAGGATGAAACATTAAGCAACATAATAAGTTTAAATGGACTTAAGGCTTTTCACTAGTTGGTGAGAGGGAGGCATGGACCTGCTTTCTCCTCCAACTTTTTGGATACCTCAGAGGTTTATTAAACTTAATATACTTTGCTCAATGAAATCATCCCTAATTGAACTTTTAAGGACTCACCAAAATACAACATAGAGTTAGGAAAACCACCAGAGCTTTACTTTTCCTGCTTTTCATAAATGCCCTCACATGCATTTTTAAGTTTCAGGTGGTGGAACGAGAAGACTTGCTAGGTACGCTTTTACAGTTTATAGTACCGTCATTCTTGTGTCTTTTCCTCGCATGCTTCTCTTTATGCTTACGCAGTTTTTTTTATACTTGCAATCACCTACATGTGTGAAAACAACATAAACTTGCATGTTAACCAAAACCAAAGCCCCAAGCCAAAACTAAAATCAACCAAGATAAAATCCATCGCCACAACATTCAAAATATAAAATAACTCAAAATTTAATCACAAACATCACACAAAACTGCAACCTCAGCTAAATTAAGACATCTCTATCCGATGATTGGGAATCCCTCGGAGGAGGTAACCTACGGGTGCTAACGAAGGTTCCCACAGTTTAAATGAAATTATGAAACTGATTAAGTTGGGTTTAGTAAGTTCATTTTGACTAAGTGAATCCAATAGAAAATAATGGCGCCGGAACAAGGGAACCATAGGATCCTAACTGGTGCCGCTCTAATCAACTATAATATGCTCCCCATAAAATTTAAAGAACTTCAACCATAGGGCCACCTGATTTGACATTCTAACTTGACACTCTAGAAAACTCAAACTCATCGTGGTGAGGGATTTAGAGCTAGCATGGTGAGCAGCACGATCATCTTCAACAACAAAACTTGTCTTCCCCAGGTAAAACAATCTTCCTTTCTTAGACTTAAACAACAAAGCCATAGGACTTCAAGGTTGCTTGCTTATGCAACATAAATCCTTCTTATCTTTAGGACTTTGCATAGCCCTGCTATACAATATAAGCCCTAACTCATCTTAGGATTCTGAGGTTGTTGTTTGTCAATCATCTTTAGGCCTTTGCATAGTCCTGCTATACAATATAAGCCCTAACTCGTCTTAGGATTCATCATCTTTAAGCTTTTCTATAATCCTGCTATACAATATAAGCCCTAACTCGTCTTAGGATTTCGAGGTTGTCGTCTGTCATGACCTAAATCCTTACATCTTTTAGGTTATTTGTGTGTTCGTTTCACACGAATGTAAGCCCTAACTAATAAAATTGGCAGGATGAAACACTTAAATTTTTCTCCTCTAAATTCAAACCAAACACTAGGATAGCTTGGGAAGTCACTGAGGTTCGCCTCTGGATTCATGACATCCCCTAGTTCTTCCTTCTTTGGATTCTACAGTAAAATGTTCCAAATTTGAACCAATCCCCTTTCACACCTCTACATCT
>JXCR01147376.1:0-48962 GCA_002079205.1 Phalaenopsis hybrid cultivar
TGAAAATAGCTATAATCTATAAAACTGATCAAAAGAATATCATGTGTGTTATGATAACTAGACAGCTATACTAAAAACTGTACAGAAAAAAGCAATAATCTAACAAGAAGAGTTGATAAGAGAAATATTAAATTCCTAACTCTTAAAATTAAGGTTGGAATGAATTGATGGAAAGCAATGGGTCATTAATAAAAGCAATGTTGAGACAATCTACATTTATCAACAATTATTATAGTAAATGGGTTGGGTGATAACCCAATGAAATGAAGTCAAAACCTATTCGAATAAAATGTAGCATTCTTAAGAAAAAATTTGAGAATAAGAATAAAAATAAAAGCAAAGATGCATATAACATTGCATAGTAAAATGAATAAAAGAATTTATCCTTAAGTGTTTTAATTATTTTTTACTGTTATTTTATATATTATTTTTCATTATATTTTATATACATTTAGGCATTAAAACGTGTTTGTTTATTATTAATGTTGTCCCGCATGTACTAACTGATTAGCATGTAAGTTATTCCTTTTCTGTTTGAATTTTATTTTAGCAATATATAACTGACCAAATATTAAAATGGTAAGGAGTACGTGAAGCATTAGCCAGATATCTTGCCCTTGCGTATGACTTTTGAATGTAAAATTTATATAAGTTATATAAAACTTGGTTAGTGTTTTAAAAACTCTGCATTTTGTTTGAGAATTATTTTGGATGTTTCCTTATTTATGTTTAATCTAAATGAGTAATTAAATGATTGATATGTAAAAGATTGCTTGTGACGATTTGATATGACTTTCTCTCCACTCGCTTGATCCCAATGAGTATACGTCAGGATGAGTTTTAGAGAAAATTTAATCTGAGGTTTCATCGCTATTACACGTTTACTTGAATAGAGGGAGTTCACTGGGTTATAACATATCCAACTTGGTTTAAATAGGTACCTAACTTACTAGAAGACAGCCCTTATTAATAAAAAGACAAACTTTATCACCCCGTGAAACTTTTAAAATCTTGGATGAGACTCCGGAGTGGGTAGTCTTCCAGGATGAGTAAAGAAAATGATTATCCTTTTCCAGTTCTCTGCGAGGGACAAGAGCAAAATTGGCACATCTGAACATCTTACTTATGGTTCAATAAATGGAACTGAAACACCAAATAAGAAAATACAAATTGACCCAAACTAGGAGGAAGTATATGCAATTCAATTATGCAAAAATTGGCGATACAAAAACATAATGGTATAAAACTTATCAGTGTTATCAAACCGCAAAATGCAATGTAATACGCAAGGTTTATTTTTTATTTAAAGAATAAAACACAGAAAAGTAGTGTTTTTATTAAACAAAGTGCTAATGTGTTATATAAAGCTATAATGTATAAATACATTCATGAAAAATTATAAAACGTAAAATATAGCTTAAATGTAGATATAAAATAGAAAAGAATGTCATAAAATATCTAACTTGATGGCAAACATTGAGAGAAAATGTTCATTTCTTTTCAAACTTAAAAATTTGAAGTAAAATATTTTGGTATTAATTAAAATTTGGTCTAAAACTTATTTTTTTGGTTCATTGTTATTACCTTAAAAAAGGGGTACTTATATACCAACCAATTACTATGTATTTATATAAAACACCTAAATATAATATATAAAAATTGAAAATTAAGTGCTTAATATGTTTGTTAGACTTATTATTGGGTTCCATCGGAGTATCATTAGGTTTGCATCCAATCATCCAGTTTTCCTTTAACAGATCTAGGATGTATTTCCTGTGTGCTACAACCATTGTTTTTTGGGCCTTACTACCTCCATGCCTAAAAAATATCTCATGTTTCCTAGATCTTTAATTTCAAATTCAGTGGAAAGCACTTCATTGATTACGAGAATTGATATCATAAATATAAAAAAATCATAATAAAAGATATCATAAATAAATAATTACGAGAATTGAATGCAGATTAATGCCCATTAACATATATAATAACTAGCCAAAATATAGAGACAAGTGATCCTTTAGAGAGGAGAAGAAAAGGTTGGTTGGAGAAAACTAGGAAAGTAGAAATCAGCACAATGAATTGCGGAGACCCATATGACAGGAGCAAATATAGAATCTGGGAGCCTTCAAGTGTTGCTAGGGAGAATCCCGTGGATACATACAACAGGCAAGCTGGCAAGGGCATAATTGCAAAGCAGAAATCTATCACTGTAAATCTTGGAATTCCTTTCCACGCTAGTGCAGCTAATTGTTTCCATTAATTTTATTATTTTTCATTGTAAAATAAAGATCGTAAACCCAGCATGCTAGAATTTATCTCTTCTGTTTTGTACTAAATTATTAAATTTTCTAGGTCACTGGAAAGTCAAATGTCCTCTTTAGAGAATAAAAAAATGGGTTGTCCAATTTAAATTTTTCCGTTTTCAACAAAGATATCTTTAGAATTGGGGATTTGGCAAAGACATAAGTGGACTTATCTATAGACTTAGTAGTAGATTGCAAGCCAAAAAGAACATTACTAGATCTAGTAAGGTTAAAGATTCCAATAATACTTCTACTAGTGCAAGTGACACCATTCTAAGGCAACTAGAAATTGTTCAGGAAGCGGATTTAGAGGAGAGCTGGCTGTGGAATAGCAAAAGAATGATACTATGCAAGGTTGATGGTATTTGGAAGGTGATAGGGGTGAAAACCCGTTGTTGGACAGCAAATCGGAAGTTTGGTTGCTGTCCAGACTGAAAATAGCGGTCAAACAGCGAAAAGGTGAGGGGGATTCATCACTTAAAACACCTAAGGTGAGACTTCTTCTTTCTGAAAACACTCGGATCCTACTGTCGGATGTATACTCCCATAAAACACCTAAGGAGAATTCTAAGGCTGCAATTCACCACTCATTTATGGCCATCTAGTTGCGAGTGCATTGCTAAACCAAACATAAACTTAACATACAACTTACTCCATGGAGTCTTTCCGAAATAGCTCAAAAATTTTTCATCTCGATCTAAAACGTTGACATGCTGAACCACTCTTAATAGTGGTAACCTAAGGGGTGGATTAAAGGTCAAAGAATATTGAAACTCCCCTAGTGAGAGATGCACTGCCTAATATATCGGGTCTTCCATGACACTATTTTCTAGCATCACCAACGCCAATTTCACGAATGCCTCTCTAATAGCCTGTTGAAATATGGCACGAACTAAAATTCTTATCGCTATCCGAATACCCATTACGAATGATTCTTTCAATAAAAGAAGTACAATATGCTCTCCATCCTTGATAGATGAGGATGCGTTTTTGCAATCATCATGAAGTTTATCTTTATCATACTATAGTGGTCAACCTAAAAGAATATTACACGTATCCAAAGGCACAATCACACCAAACCTGATTCTACTTGTCTCCTATATATAACTCCACAATACATCTCCTATCAATTATGATCTTATTCACTTTCTTCAACCAAGACAAACAATAAGATTTTGTGTGCTTTAGTGTAGTCAGGTTTAACATGTCGATCATTTGAACAAATCACATTTTCACAACTACCTCCAGCTATAATGAGGTTGCACACATTTCTCTTCATGGTGAAACAAATACGAAAAATGTTGTAGTGGATCCATTATTGCTCTCTCGTAGACTCAATCTAAAAGACTTGTCTAATAACCATAAACTAGCATATTTCTCTCATCGGCAAAAGCTTATACTCCGTTTTGGCATCACTTTCTCCAATGTCTCATGTGCCATTATCCATATTTTTTGTCACTCCCATATCACCCTTTTGTTTGGGCAATCAGACGCAATGTGCCCAAAACCGTGATACTTAAAGCAATTCCTCGCTAGGTCGAATTTAGGAGTGATTGTGGGCTCCACCATTTCTCCACTATAAATTAGTTTCTTCTATGGTGGGGTTTTCTTAGATGTTTCATAGAGTGTACTCTTACTGCCCGATATGATGGTTCAACCCTATTTTAAGGGTGGTGTTGATATGATATTGTTGTGTTGTCTCTCCACCTTCAAAACTAGGGTTTGGACACCATATAATATCCAATAGGGTTGTTACTATACCATATTATCAATAGAAGGTCTCAATCCTCCTAGATATTGAACTATGATGTTCTCCTTGGGCTCTACTAGCCCAAATTTTAACATAAGATACTTAAATTAAGATGTATATTGCTCTATCAAGAGATCACCAAATTATAAATGGTGAAGTCTCAAAAAAATATCATGTCTGCAATATGTTGATGGATAGTTGAGTTGCATCTTCCTTTTTCATTGTAGGCAACATAGTGATTTTACTTTTTTTTCCCTTACGCTCTCAAAAGCGTTTCTAGTTCTTCCACCATAAGAAAACATTCTTTCTTAATTTAATAGTGATAACTTGACCATTATATCAAGTGGAATGTTCTTATACTCAAAGGCTCGTTCTCCTGTTTAAAGGCACTCGATGAACTCATCTGAATCCATACGACTGTCAAAATTTAAAAAGTCAATTTTCACTCTAAAATTTTGACTGCTCTAATAGTTCATGTCAAATCTCTAGAATATTGATTTTTCCACTTGAAACTTAATGATAGAAGGGATTCACTTCCCCCCTCAATTTGGCGATTCAACATTATGGCTATGGGTGACATCAACATATTGTCTCATCTCAAAGATGATAAGCCTTTATTGCAGTTGGAAAATTTCTCACTCCATATTCTTTATAGTAATCTCATGAACATCTCGTCGAGGGTTTCTCCTAGATAACATTGTGTCATTTTCTCCTAATCAAAATTTCGACAGATGTAAGATTGCAACTCAAATGTTAGACATGACTTAGATTTTGCAGGAAGGTGTCGATGTGGATTTTTTATGGAGGTTGGAAGGTTGTCTTTTGAAAAGCAGCTTAGGGCTAAGAATTGTGCCAGGAATGGTTAGAGGTGATTTTACTTTTTTTTTCCTCCTGATATCAAAAGCATTTCAAGTTTTCCCATCATAAGAAAGCATTCATTCTTGATTTAATAGCGATAGCTTGATCATTCTATCAAGTGGAACGTTTTATACTCAAAAACTCATTCCACTATTAGGAGTCAATTGGTGAACTCATCTGAATCCACACGAACATCAATATCTGAAAAATCAATTTTCACACTAAAATTTTGACGTCTCTGATATTCTATGTCAATTTACCGGGAAATTGGTTCTTTATTACATGAAACTTCATGATAAAAGGGTTTTACTTCCTCCTCTCAATTTGGCGAGTCTTATTGTGACTACAAGTGACATCACCATGTCTCACCTCAAAGACAATAAGCCTTCACAGTTGAAGAATTTCTCGTTACATATCTCCCATAGTGATCTTATGAACATCGCGTTGAGGGTTTCTCATATATAATATTGTGTCATTTTCCCTTGATTAGGATTTCGATAGATGTAAGATTGCAAATCAAAGGTTGGTTAAGGCTTAGATTTTGGGGTAGGTGTTGGGGTGGATTTTTTGGGAAGGAAGGTTAGCTTTTGAAAATGAGCTTAGGGCTAAGAATTGTGTCAGAAATTGTTAGAATGTAATGGAATTTTGCGAGTCAGAGGTATAATTTTTTTTGTTTAAGAACAAGGAAGACAAAACTCTAAAATTTTAGGGTTTCTTGGCTCTGACACCAGATGACACCTTCCTAGGGCTTCTAGAAGTTATTTAGAAAGCAGAATTAGAGGAGATGTGGGTAGTGGAATAGCAAAGAAATAATGGTATGAACAGTCGACTGCATTTGGAGGGGGATAGGAGTGAAAACCTGTTGTTGGACAGCAAATCAAAGGAGTTCAGCGGCAGTTCAGGCTGGAAACAATGGTCAAATGGCAAAATGGCAAAGTACGGACAATGAAGAGGATCCACCACCTATTCCTGAGAAAGATACACGCACCACTTACAACAGGAAGATGATATAGCACTCTTTAAAGCAGAAATCAGAGAATACAATCTCTGAAAACATTAAAACAAAGCTAACAGGTTCAACCAGCCAAAACTAAAATATAAGAAAATCTCTAAATAGAAGATAAACATAATTAGAAATAACGTAATAGGAAAAAAAAAACTCAAAAAGGAAAAGAACATGCTGAAAATTGAAAACAGTATGAATAATGGGTGGAAATCATTGTCCTGCAGTCGCTGGATGTTCCACAATCACGAGGAATGTGGGAATGCAAAAATTACACATTTGTGGTAATGGATCGCATCCCGCAACTAGATTGCTGGAAATTCTCAATCTCACGTGTCCTATGATGTGTCTCATCTAAATCTTATCACATACACATAAACTTCAAGCTTAATCACCGGTCTAGATATACTAGAAAACCATACATCACCGCCTAGGTGACTTGGGCAATCTGCTGGTAACATAATTCTAAGCTATGGTAATATTCATTTTATTTTTTTCAGAATTAAAATTCTCATCCATTAGCATAAAAAGTTTTCAAGGTTATCATATGACTAGATCTAATAGGGTTTGATATTTCAATACTACTACAAGCAATAAAAGATAGCCATAGACGCTCAATATCAAGCTATGATGTTGGCATCTAAATCTGATGGCATATATTCATAAGCTTCATACCTAATCCCTAGTATAAGTTTATTAATAAACCTATACATCCCTACCCAAGGTTTCTCAAATAATCATCTAGTACCAAGATTCTGAGCTATGATTATCTTTATTTCTTAGCTTTAAGAATTAAGATTCCTATCTTTAGCATAAAAAGTTTTCAAGGATATCCTATATTTAAATGGATGTAGGATATTCAAGAGGATTCCTAAATCAATGCATGTAGTTGAATTGTACATAGATATGTATGATTAATATTGTGCTACAAATAAGATGTCTTGGAAAATAATTATTCAATTTGGAAGTAATCCAAATTAATTCCTCTTTAATACCTATATCACTCCCTCTCCAATTTCTTCATCTAAGCCTTCTACACAACTCTACCTATTCTCCTTATCCTTTGGCATGCCTTTGAAGGCATGGTAAAAGCGCATTATGGCATGGGTACCCAAGCAATCTTCTTTCTCTCTTTAATCTCCAATAAGCTAAGGAGCATCCTATTATATTCCAATTTCTCCATACAATATCTCAGCCTTAGTCCCATATAATACATATCAATTCCATAAGTTTTCTACAACCGAATTCAATATCATTATTGGTATTAGAGCGCTAGTTACAAGCTATAGAAATTTTTTTTATGGTTAAAATAAGAAAATGAAACGATTGGTGATTCAATAGAGCTAGAGATTGTAAACAACTGAAAATATATCCTTTAGCCTAAGAAAACAATGATCTATGAAATGAGTAGAGTGATGATTTTTTATTAAAGCTTTTGCTAATAAAGTGACACCACTTGCACTACTATCATCGAATACACCAGCAATTGTTCAAATAAAAGAGACACCCAATAAGAGATAACAACCTGTAAGCAGAATCAACTGACAAAGAATGAAGCTAAAAGAAACATATAAATAAAATAGGAAGACCTTCCCTTCAAAGTAAAAGTAAAGTGGGATTTAGTTTACTTTGATGAAATAGTCACAAATAAAGTAAAAGACAATCTATCCATAGCAACATATTTCATAGTTTATGTTTATCCTAATAAAAATAAAACTGTATTTCATTTTCCTGCATTCTCCTCACATGCTTTACAGCGGTTAACTTCACAATCTAGGAACTATGATCCATCAACCATGACATGGTCAAATCTTATGAATTTTTTAGGTTTAATTCTACCTCGGACAATCGTGTAATTTAGATCAAGAACCAGTATGCCGACAAGATAATATCAAACAAGGGTATTTTATGTTATGTTTTGACGGTGCTTCTAAACGGATGTGAATTATAAGAGTATAAAATAAAAGCAAGCTTAAAGTTAATGCATATAGAAGTTTAAGTTAATTTTTTTAAGTATTGATATGGACACATACATTAGATTGATCCTAGGTAATCTTTAGATAACTCATTATGTTGTTTTAAATTTTTTTTAGGTTTAAACTTTTAATTAAGATGAATACTACAAGAACTAACGTGTATAAAAGAAGACGTCACCAACTAGAAAATTAATTTTTATTCATTAATTTAATATTTTCTTTAGTGGCTCACTTAATTAATATTTAGATATTAATTCGTTCGTGATAAAAAGAGAAAAACAGAAAATTTAATACCACTATCTGGCCGTCCATTCCCGTCATGGTTAATTCCAAGCCTCAAGCCGGGTCGTGACAGAAACATTTCAACAAACAGTCCTTAAATTTCTTGTATGAACAAATCAATTATCTAGTGTCCCTCCACTAAAATCAGGCTAGAGTTTTTCCATCCAAACAAAACACTACAACCATAAGTTTCTCATCCCCATCTAGTTCATTAACGAGAAGTATCGTGTCACCCACCCATATGCATCTTCCCCTCGAAGATCAGCATATTCAACTTTGTAACCCAAGCATCACCACCCCAACTTCCTCTCTCTCCACTCTTTCCCCCCATTTATCGATGGTAAAACTCCCTCCTTCAATCATAACCAAATCATCTACCTACTTCTCTCCTTTCTTTTTTGAGCTCCTTCATAATTTGCATAATCCCTCCTCCATGTTTCGTCCCAACCGTCTCCATCAGAAATCTCTAATCTACCTCCAATTAGAGCCCTGGGAGAAGGTTCTTGATGTGGGATGCTTTCCTTGTATTCATCTCGTTCAATCTCACTCCCTTTCTGGCCACGGAGTCTTTTGTCAACACAATTGATTAGGATTTGCAAATTGAGCCATTGGCATAAGTCCTAGATTGCATCTCTATAAGCCTCCTCAACATCTCTTCCAAGCTCTCGAACCGGTCCTCAAATCAATTTTCCATGGTGGAAAACTTTCCTTCTATGGCGGAGAACCATTCATTCATCCCAAATATGATTTAACTCATCTCTTCCTCCAACTTTTTCTTTAAATCATCATTTTTTGTCATCACTCCCAAAAAAGTTTTCGATCCCAAAGAATAGAAACACATGCATGTTGAAATCCTATTGATTGGATGGCAGTCCGAATCGCGAGATTGTATGCCCATCATCGATCTGAATAGCGTCGGTACCAAGTAAGTTGAAATACACAATAGCTTCATATGTTGAAATCACGTCTGTATGTTGAAATTGGTCGTAGAAATATTGTTCGCTGAAACCAAGAACAAACACAATGGAGGAGAAAGATGGGAGATTTGGGTCTCTGTCACGAGCCCTGTTCCTTCTCTTTCCCAATAGCTTGAATCATGTCACTGTAACCAAGATCCCGTCGTAAGACTCGGATGCCGCGAGAACAAGAGAAAACCAGAGTTTCGGGTCTCTCAAAGTCACGATCCTGCCTAAGTTTTCTTTGCTCAATCGCGCTTTTTCGCACAAACACACACCAGTGGAGGAGGAAGATTGTATCACCGCCGGCAATCTTATGTATGCCGCCGGCAATCTTATGTATGCCGCAATGTGGTTGTTGCTTTCTTAGGTCACGAGTTGAATCGTGAATGTTTTAGCATTGGACGTTGCGAATCGGTGTGGACGATGAAGGCTCTAGACCCAACAGCTCTTATCATGACTGTTTCACGATCCTGTAAGCGATTATATCATCGCTCACACCTGTATCTTGTGCACGGAGATCCCGTCGGCTTTGATTAGGGAAGAATGAGTTCAATCCCTGTTCACAAAGATCTTGTCAGTGATCTCCCAGAAATTTTATTGCTCTAATACAAATTTGATATGATCTAATAAAGAACTTGGCACGATTTCCCACAAAGATTAGGGCAAAGCAAATATTTTTCTTTAATAATCCAAACAACTTAATACGAGTACAAAGATAAACAACTACAATTCGAGATGTCAGCAAACTCTTCCAATTCCTACAATTCGAGAGGTAAAAAATCTCTCCCAAATCCTAAACTAAGACTCGCAATAAGAATCTCTTGCCTAAACCTATCCCTAAACATCATAAGCAAATTTATACACAATAATAATAATAAATAAAGACAAAATTGCCCTTAGGAATACAAAAGATGAAATTGCCCAAAGACTAGGCACCGGCGTAACATTTTCTTTCTCTATGTAGTTCATTAATGGAGTAGTTTGTGTAATTGTACTAAATGCATGTCAAGTAACACCAAGTAGTCCATAATTTTTGGATCATGATATTATCCTCTTTAAAAGGTAAAAAAAATTATTTGCAGAAGAAAAGGATAAAAGTTGTATTTATCTATTGTTCCACAAAAGAGATGGAGAAAAACATTAAAATGGAGAAATCCAACAGAGATAAAAGACACTCTTACTAATGAAAAACACAAGCAATATCCTACCTGTTGATTTGTTTCAAATGATGGACAATGGACGATCCTACTCTACTCAAGCAATTGACAGCAAAAAGGAGAAAAGATATAATATGTCCAAGAACAAAATATGCGGAGCTATCACATGTAGAAGCTAATGATTTATAAGGGAGTAAGATTTTTGCGGAGAAAACCAATAAAATTATATAAAATCACTCCATAAGATACCTTCTTATTTTAAGTGCTCATTCACCTTCTTTTGAAGCAAAATAAGAAAATGTACAATATCTAAATGAGGATTATCTCATTTCTTCAAAGATTGAGATAAGGACATATCTTATATATTAGCTAATTAATTTCATGACTATACATAAGCTATATGGATGTAGGATATCTAAGATAATGTTGCCTAAATTAGTACATTGGATTGAATTGTGGATTGATATAGTCCAGCTTTCTTTTTAAATATAAATATGAGGCTTTAGGATGTTAATATTTCAAGCTAAAAGTGATCTTAAATGATCCCTCTTTTAACAACTCTATATAACTCTATAATTTTTCGGCCCTTGGCTTTACATGAACCATTATCTCTCTCTTTCTCCGTTGCACATCGCCACAAATAGGGCAAAACCAAAGGTTATTGGTTTCTAAGTAGAAAGCATTGGATCCTTCATCTCTTTTCTCTCTAGTGGGATAAGGAACACCATATTATCTTTCATTTTTCTTGATAGAGGTTCTAATCCTAATCCCAAATAATTTTTACAGTATGTAATTTTCGATGCTAATAAAATATTCAATTTTTATCCTACAATCATGTCTGAAAAAATGACGATGATGCAGAGGTAAACAGGAAAATCAGTAATTAATGCAGTATGATTTCCTCATTCTTATCACGCTAAAAATATAGTTTATGAAATTTTGAGAATGGTGAAGGATCTATGATAAATTAAGATCGAACTTGATCATGAGGTTGATGACAAAAAAGTTCCTTCACAAATATTCTCATTGTGTGAACTCAATTAAAATGTTCACACATCAAATTTGTGTTTTGATAAATTAGGTCCAAATTTCAATTCTTTGTTCAACAAACCACAATTGTTTTTGGTAATTTGACATGCAACGGAACCAAAATTAGTGAACAAATGACATAAAATAAGTGAGAAAAACCAAATTAGGGCTAATTTTACTGATTTTCAAGCAAAACAACAAGATACAATGTTGATCTACAATTCGAGAGGTAGATCGTCTCTACGCAAACCCTAAATTCCGCCAAGAACATAACTCCAAAAGAAAAAATTGCAGGAAAACATAAAATAAAGCAAACCCTAGCTAATTAGCCATAACAACTACTCCGCAAGATACAAAATCTCCCTTACTTCCTCTCCTCGCATTCGTAATTAATGACTTCACGGGTTCCACATGGGGTTTGAACTTCTTCTGATGGGAATCGTTAGTTCTGCCTTTCTCAAAAGGGTCGGCCTGCCTACCTGTTGTGCCTGTTGGTTTGGCTGGGCCGGCCAAAACTAGACCTGTCCAAGGAGGGACCGGCATATCATATTCCTAGCCTTTGTTTAATCTCTCCAATAGTTTTATTAATCTATAAAACTCTACATCAATTTATGTAACACTTGTGGTCATTATTAATATAATAAAGCCAACAATCAATGACTCATGGAAAGGTATCTCATGTGAAAACCTAAATGTCATGCTCATACAAAAATAATTGTTGAATTCAATAACATATATAGTTGACAATTTTCAGAGTTGGGCACTTAATCACACAGCAAATAATTTCAATAATCAAAGATGACGAATAAGTAGTTCATATTGTCCTAAGTGCGCTTAAGCAAGGTGAAAAAGTATCAAAAAAATCAATTTATCAAGGTTTTTCAAAGTTTTAAGCACTAGATAACAAGGCCCTAGTATGCAAATGCGTGCCAGATGCACTTGCTCAAATTTTGATGGTTCTATCTCTCGTAATGTTCCTGAAGGAGTCGAGCATGCAAGAAACACCCGACCTTACTTTATGCAGAACTTTTTGATTTAGGTATTGAGCTTTAAATTCGGTTTGACAGCATAATATCTTCATATTCAAAAGAGATCTAAAATAAATCAAATAAAAAAATCCCTTATATCCTGCTGAATTAACATTATAAATGGCATAATTACCTAAGATAAGTTGGAGAGGCTGCACAAAAGAAAAAATGTAGAAAAAGTTCCTTAAGTTTTATTAGGTAGGGAAACAATGAGAAGATAAAAATATGCATTCAAAAATGAGGGTTAGCAACAGTGGCAGCAAGAACATGACTTTAGCGAATGCAATGGTCCCTTATCGGTCTTGTCTTGCAATTGATGGAAGAAAAAATAGTATCAACTAAAAAAAAGTATTAACCAAAGCAAGAGAATTAAGAGGTTGCAAAGTTCTGGTTGGACATGAGATGTAGCAGTAAAAAAAATTAGAAGAACTTTTAATGAGTGAATAAGGTTGTTAGCCATGATGGGTTCAAATTTAGAAGTGTTCTAAGAAACAAATAGGAACAATTTTTAATTTCAAATTTTGAAAATGAATTCCAATTTAAAGAAAGGGAGGATAAAGTCAGAGAAATTAAAAAAATATAGCAATGAATTCAAAATTTAAATTCAATTGATTGAATTTTTTAACTTTTGGCTTTGAAGTCAAAACAAATAATTTCGACAATGCTGCTTGTAGATTTTGTTCGGAATGTCCAAGCAAAAGATGTCAACAAACTAGAAAGGAGTTGAGGGTATTTTTGAATGTTGGTGGGTAAGATGTTCAAGGACTCAGGGATCGCAAAATCTTGTTGTGGTAGTGGTGGTATACATGGTGTTGATAATATTAGTGGTGTTTTATGCGATAAAATTATAGTGTCGCTGGCAGGGAAAATCGTAGAAATAAGTTCTTTGTCTAATCAATAAAAATAAAAAATAAAAGATGTAGGGGATAAAAAGGAGAGCCAAAAACCTCTATTCATTCAAATTAATTTGGCTATGATATCAAATGATTAATTTGTGAAGCACATTTGAAAGAGGCGCAAAAGAGATATAGTTGGCAGGAAAGAGAAGATTATGACCAAGCAAACAACTGAGAATCAATAGAATGAGCTATCTCACTCAACTCTCTAAAGCTTTGAGGAAGAGCAAGTGCATTGCAGAAATCGGGAATCAATGATAGGGCTGGAAGAAACTCTACAAAATATAAAAATTTGCATGTATTCAAGAGAATATATGTCCCCTCTCCCTATTCCCCAAACCAATATACGTTAAGTTGCGCATAAACCAAAAAAGTCCAAGTTTGATTTCTCCATCCCTCTTCCCAAAATCCACATTCGTGAGTTGCACATAAGGAAAGGTTGTCTCTGTTGGGTTTCTAACCCTCCATCCCTCCCCCTCTCCCTCTCCAGTCACTAAAAAAACACTCTAAGCTATCGTAAAATTGACATGGGAGCTTCCCGCACAAAATAATCCAGCGGTATTGTAGCTACTATAGAACTGCGGGATTTCGCAATCGCAGAAGACAGGCTAAAACCATTTTTTCTTATCAATTCTTCTCTATTATCCTTCATTTATTTTTAATTGTTTCCTATATAGATACTGTATTAAGATTTGGAATTGAATTTTGGCTCACATTTCTGTCAAGATAGTCGTCGGCATCCCTTTCTCCCTACAAGGTTTGTATCCGAGGGTTTGGGTGGTGCTCTGACAGAATCTTTCTTCCTATATGGTGTTTATCTTCCTTGTCCCTTTCCCCCATCCTCCCCACGTCGCTCCCGACCACCCTACATTGTTGCAACCACCCTCAAACAACCACACCTTGTTGTTTTCCCTACAATTTCCACAATCCAGGCACTTATCCTCGTTGCTACCACCCCGGACTTGTTACAATCCTGCAATTTCCCGCATCCCCCGTTGCTTCTACTGACATTCCCCCTCGCTACAGCCGCCAAGAAACAATCTTTTATTGTTGTTTAATGACGTTCCAGCCACCCAACTATCCATTCCTCTCCTTCCAGCCTATTGCCCTTGCCGCAATTCCTCCCTTTCCCTGCCACCATCCACACATTTGTTGTCGTTGCGCCTTCCAGCCTTCACCCACTCCTTTCTACCTCATCGAAGGGCCAAACCCTTGTCGATCACCAACACCACTCCAAGTTCTCATCCTAGTTTGATCATTTGTGTCATGTCTTTTGATATTTCTGATTTTTGGGCGTCATGTTGTTATATTTTTCCTTTCAAGTGTGTTGATTGTAACAGCTTAGTTACTTCAAGTAATAATATTTTCTTTTCTATTATGATTTGAGTTAACTTCGGTGTATTCAGAGTTAGTCTAACCATAATCATATCCTAAAATTTCCTAGCATCAGTCCCTACCCAAGCCACCTCCACCAAAAATTTTCTTTCATATTCCCAAAACATAGCAAAATCCTAACTTAAACCTAATTTTCATTTTGCTGATTTTTCAAAATTATCAACCCAAAATAGCTTTTTTGCACCCGCAATCATACACCCTCTTTCACCCCACAAACATAAAACCAAGGTATGCCATAGAGGATTCAATAGTTGGAAGCCTGATCGAAGGGAAGAAACACGATGTCATTTATGAGGAATTCAAACAGAGGGCTCCAAAAAAAATTTTAGGGAAGATAAGCATTGGGAAACCCACCAACAACAAAAAAAAAAGACTTGTCGCTTTCAAGAGGAGGTAATCTGGATGGGTCACCTGTAGCCACAACGGTGACTTGCTAGATCGAAGGTGTAGAGTGAATCTCTTCCACCATACTGATTCTAGGGGTAAAGAACCTCTTTCTCGAAGATTTGACCCAGAATATCTGAGAAGCTAGAATGGGAAAATATAGGTGAACTTTTCAAATTTTGTCGACCACATGGATCTGGAAGGGGACATCGAGTGGCTTTGGACCTTGGAGTGTGTCGTTTGAGTGTAAAGACGTACCTCCAAACGAAATAGCGAAACTAGCCGCCAACAAGCTAAAAAAGAGTGCATTATTTTGGTAGCAAATTTTGAAATACCTATGTCAGCAAGAGATAAAAGACAAAATTACTACCTAGTCCAAGATGAAATGGGAGATGCAGCATAAGTTTCTACTAGCTTATTACAAATCGGATGTTCAGACCCTAGCACCAAAAGTGGAGAAACCATATCGTCAAGCAACAACCACATCTTACAAGCAATGTTCAACCACGAGAACTTATAGCCTGAGTACACCTAGGGGAACATCCAAGCTTACCACGCCTACGAAGACGCTAATTCAGAGTGGAGAACATAGGACACCAACCCGCATTTCCAAAACCATCCCAGCCATGAACTTTTTCAAGTGTCACGGATTTTGGCATATTGAAGCAGATTGCACATCCAAGGGATGATATATTTCACTGAGCAGACAGTTGTTGAAGAAATGGAGAATGACATAGTTGACACTGAAAAAAGTGACACAAAAAAGAAGGATCAGATTCCAACAAATGAGGAAGCAACACGTAGCTCTAAATGAGGGCATAAGGGAGACTTCAACATAGTCCATATTAAGAGTCCAAGATGGTCCTAAGTTTGAGGAACCGACACCAAACACCCGATATCCCAAGATAAGAGAAACTTAGTCTTTTCAGAACTATAGACTCCTTCCTGAATTGCCCCTACTAAGAGAGGTCCAGCATGTCATAAATGAGGCTTTTTGTGTCACATCAAGAAGATTATATGGAGTTATTTGAATATTGGATTATGTTCAGCAGTCTATCCACTATCAGATGTCCAGACAAGAATGATGAACCACAACTTTGGAAATTACCGTAGGAGCTTTATAGAGAAGGAAATTCTTCAATGGATTCAGGTCCTATCAGTGAAGAATAAGACATCTTTCCCGAGTGGTTGTTGATGAGAGTGACGCAGCCTACCACAAATTTCATCTCAGAATTGATATTTCCTCATATACTTATTTATCAGCTACATTCCGCTGAGTACAAGAAGTGAAAAAAAACATATTTAAGGCAAAGGCTCGAGAGTTAGGTTGTGAAAGTATACATCTAGATACAGCTCCAATTCAATATTTGCCAAAGAAGTATGCATACTTATTCTATCAAGACATGTCGTGGAATGTCAACACCTATAGGATTGACTTGTCACGATATTATGCCATTCCCGATACCTTCAAAGAGACCGACCTGACTACTATGACGAGACAGAAACTTCGACGGAATAGGTCAAAGCTCCCCCAATCCCAGGAGATCAAAGTAGAAACTTCCCACACAAACAAAATCTCGAGGTACAATAACTGTTACAGTATCGCGGGATTTTGCAATCGCGGGAGACCAGCCAAAATAATCTCATGTTCTTTTATCATGCTTCCTTTCCATTATCATTTATTCATTTTTAGTTATTTCATATATATGTGTTGTATTAGAGTTTGAAATTCAATTTGGGCTCAAATTTCCATCAAGACAGCCACCAAAATCCATTCTAATTTCAAGTGTTGTATCCGATGGTTAGGGTGGTGCTCCAGTTATATCTTTCTCCCGATGTGGTATTTATCTTACTTATCCCTTTACGTAGATTGCCCTCCATTATTGCAGCTGCCCCCAAACAGCCTCACCTTGTTATTTTCCTTGCAGTTTCCCCAATTCAGCCACCTGTCCTCACTACATCCACCCGGGACAATCGTCCCCTTAATATCCCGCAGCTCCACGCATCCCCCGTTGTTTCTGCCAACATTTCCCTTCATTGCAGCCACTTGGAAACAATTTTTTTCCTGCTGTTTTCTGCTATTCCAGCCACCCAACCCAATATTCCTCTCCTTTCAACTTGTTTGCCTTGCCGCAACTCCTACCCTTCACAGCTGCCGTCCGCACCATTTGTTATTGCCACACCTTCCAACCTTCACCTACTCCTTGCTACCTCGTTAGAAGGTCAACCGTGTTGTTCGCCGCCATCACTCTGAGATTCCATCTTAGTTTGATTATTTGTATCGCATCTATTACAATTTCTTATTTCCGGTTGTCTTGTTGTTATATTGTTCCTTTCAAGTGTGTTGATTTTAAATGCTCAGTTGCTTCAAGTAATAATATTTACTTTTCTATTATGGTGAAAGTGTGTTGATTTTAAATGCCCAATTGCTTCAAGTAATAATATTTACTTTTCTATTATGGTTTGGGTACTCCGATATCAAAAACACAACTAATCTCCCTGCTCTCTATTATAACAACGCATGCAGTAAATCAAGCACAGCAACCCAGCTTTCAAGCAATCAACTAAAGGTGAAAAGTAAATACGCAAACGGTGGAACCGGAAATAACTCACCTCTAAATGAGACACACGGCTTTGCCGGTCCCTTGTCTGCAGGATCTTCGCAATCTGGGAAGCCGCAGTCCTTTTCTTAGACTTGTTCTTCTTCCGTATCACCGGCTTGTAGTATAAAAAAGTTCCTTGTCCATACATCTTTCGCCGCTGACGAAGCCGATCGCTCGTCCTCAACGCCCCGATAACCGGCCCATCCCGCTTGGAATCCATCAAACTAGCCAGAATAACGGATAGCTGAGCTGATTAAACCCTCTATAGGCACAAAC
Source organism: Phalaenopsis hybrid cultivar (assembly GCA_002079205.1). Classification (NCBI taxonomy): domain Eukaryota; kingdom Viridiplantae; phylum Streptophyta; class Magnoliopsida; order Asparagales; family Orchidaceae; genus Phalaenopsis; species Phalaenopsis hybrid cultivar. Next base: position 17,900 of record JXCR01147376.1, read on the forward strand.
ACAAAACCCTAACCGATGCAGAATCCAAGCCCTACCTTTCCGAAGAAGCCACCACTCTTCTATTCCAACGATCGGAGGCAGCGTTTTCCGCCGGAAAGTCCCCTAAAATGAGACCTGAATAGCACCGAGAGATTGACAAGGCAGCAAATGAGGAAAATAAGACAAAAGAAGGAAATGCGCGGGAAACAAAAACCCAAACCCTAGAAAGACGCCATTACCGAGTTTGCCAGAAATCCACCTCAAGAGAACGAAAGTAGTTGGCGTCGGAAAGATAGAAGAGCGTAGGAGGAAAGAGAGATATATTGGGAGACCGAGCAAGCTCTGTTTCGAGGTGAAGGGGGCATTTCCTTCGCTCTAAATTGGCCGAGAGAAACCCTCACCGGATCGGGTAACCGGGAGGAGGGTCTATGTTAGAGATCGGACGGTCAGGAATTTTTTCATTGATTTTGGTGAAATTAGAGTACTATCGGACGGCTGGAGATTATCTGGAGTGTATGGGTATCGTGGGATTTTGGCGTCCGTTTCGACCGTTGAGGTTGTAGTTGAAGTGAAAGTTGTATTTAGAACATCCTTTTGTCATTTTAACTTCTCTCTTAACAGTTTTTTAAAATTGGCGGAAAATTCATTTTGCCTATGAGAAGAGCCTGAAGTGGGGTCCACTTTATGTAGGGCTAATGCTCATGGTGTAGTCACAAGTGGAGCGTTGATGGATGTTAAAAATATCACAATATTGGCAAACTTATATATATAATGGGAGTTTGTGTAACAATATTATATATATATATATATATATANCTCATAAGAAAAAAATAAACTTTGGCCACTACATATAATATATGTTATTTTTAACATCAATAAAATCATAGGGATATATGAGACTTTAAGGAATTATAAAATTATACAAGTAAGATTGGAATTGATCGAACTATTATGAATTAACGACGAATAATTCAAATGATTTGGAATTATATCTAAAATTTGAGATATTTTAGAGTGCATCTAACAATTTTGATAGAAATATAAAATTTCTAATTCTTTTCTTAAAAGGTTGATGAATGGTTAAATTAAATGAAATTTCATGACTTAATTGATAAATATTTTTTTGAGAAATTTGCATAAATACCACACAATTCATATGTATTTACATACCTCACATCTAAATTTTCATATTTAAACTTAGCATGAAAAGGTTTGTTTGACATTAAAAAGTGATAATAATCCTATTTTTGATATGATATTAAATGATTGATATGTGTGTAAAAATGAACTTTAAGGTGCTAGATATGTAAATACACAAGAATTGGGCGCTATGTATGTAAATGCCCATAATTTTTTTTTTAAATGTCAAGGCTAAAATAAAATATAAATAATGAGAAAATAACCATTCAACACCTAAAAGTAGTTAGAAGTATTATTATTTGATCATTTACAGTAATAATGAGTCTTTTCTCCTAGTTTTTTTATTATTTACCCTGGGATATATTGACTTAAAAATTTGAGTAATTGTTGAATCTAAATTTGTCCTATGAAGCATGCCCAAGGTTCAGAGCAGTAGGAATCTTGAAAGAGAAGTAGAGAGAGCACATTTATACTTGCCCCGTCAAGGTGAACTGGGGAATGCTAGGCTCTGTGACCTATTTTATATATTGAAATTGATGGGTTACAAGAAAAAATGGGAGAAAGATTTCTTATGGGTCTAGAGATAAGAGCAAAAATCTAATTTTACATGTATTTGACCCCAGTTTATAGAGATAAAGAGTCATAAAAGTAATAAATTACATATTCTCCTCTGCATTAGTAAGGCGGTTACAGAACATTTTTTTTTCATGACTTTTCAAATTAAAAATTAATTTTGGTATCTTTTAATATATGTGGAACTTTCGGACGACAATTCCTTGAGTTGATCGACCGTGTTGGTGTCAGTCTGCTATTTTGTCTAAATGCAGGTCAGTCTTCACTCTAGGAAGCTGATCAGCTCTAAGAGTGGTTGTTAGTTGGTCCAAGCATGGTAGGTCGACTTACTTGTTTCTTAGCAATCTTTGGAGGAAATGTTGAGAAAGTCTCACGTAAATGCTTATGGGATTGTTGTGGATACTGGACCTTTATTTGATCATTTGAGAGACTGTTTGTTTTCAATCGACATGGGTGGCCTTTTGTCCAATCGCCAACCCTTTGGTCTGTTAATTGCTAGTTTGTTGTTAATTTTATAGTCAATCAAATTTATAAATACTTAGCTTTTTATTAAAGGAATATTCTTTGATTTATCTTTTTGTGATATGGATTGTATTGTCTTAAGATTCATGCTGGTCATTTTTTGGTATACATAACGAAGTTTTTTTATTAATGAAGCTTTGAAGTCTGATTTGAACTTTTGGATGTAGTTTAAACGTAAAATTACCAATATTATAATTATATTTATTTATCTTGGATAGTCATTAGTTTTAATATGAGTAGAAGATATAAATTTTATGTTGTCAAATGACAAGTATATATGAAAATTTATTGAATCATTTTCCTTAAAAATTTTAAGAACAAACTTAAATGTTATTAGAATAGCTTGTTTAATAATTTATTACCCTATTTGTTTGTCCCACATTATGATTAAAATATAGCATGGTTTCTTACTTGAAACCCAATAGTTATTGTAAAATATAAGGAAAATGGCCATAACATTCAAACTTTTCAAGCCAAATAAAATATAATTAAACCTTGTAATCATTCATTTATATTTTTTATTAAAAAAAAAGAAGGAAAGTTTTCAAGTTACCTCAAAAATAATCTTTTTTTTAAAATTTATCCAAGATGAAAATAAACTACATTGAATAAATAAACTATACAAATAAAAATAATTTTTGTAATCAATAGTCTTTCATAGTGGAAGAATATTTCTAATGAAATTTATCGAGTTTCAAATTTTGAAGAAAGATAATATGATTAATTAAATTAACTCATATCTTAATTAATTCAACAATGAATTAACCAAATATAAATCACTATTAATTAAGTAGAACATTAGACACACAAGAATTAATAATAAGCTAAATTAGCAAATAATGTTTCAAAGTTTCTCAAAAATAATTAGACTGAAAAATTTTAAAAATTCAAGATCTCACATTGAGTGAGATGAATAAATCTTAAAAGAAAAAGCTTATCATTTTTTTTTCACATTCATATAAGATTTATGGAAGTAGCATCATGTTGGATTCTAAAATGCGCGTCGGCACATGTCACCTAGGCTAATTATGTGAGGATAGAAGAAATAAAAATTTAGAGAGGGAGAGATATCTCTACTTATCCTATTGATATGAAAGAAATTGTTATAAAGGATGGACCACAAAACCTCCATAATTACCTTCACTCGCTTTTATGGATTTACTAGTTCCAATGATTATTGACCTCATTTTTTATTGAGGTCTAGTTTTTTTTTTTTCTCTTTAGTAGCTTAGGGTCTAGCCATAGGATTTTCCTGTTGACTATTCCTAGAAGGCTAGAAAAGGAACTCCACCATTAGAAATTCCAAATTCTTCTTTGCTCAACTTGAAGTTCCACATATTGGTCCCAACCTCTAGCATTTAGTAGGTGGGGTCAGTATGGGGGAACTTAAGGGGAGTCTCTCATAGATGGTCAGACCTTAGGACTAACCTTGGGTGGTCTAGTGATGTTGAAATGGCTTGCACACACTAAACTTTCTTGCATATCCAAACCTTAAGACCCTTTGATTTGGTCTCATGATTCCTTTTATATGAATGAATCTATACGCCTAGTCTTTGGCTAACAGGGTTAGAACCAGCACATTAAGCATCCAAAATGAATCCTCATATGGCTCTTATTGGTTTGGCATGGTCTTATGGCTTACTTTCTCATTTTAGCTTAAAATCACCAAATTATCAAAATACCCCCAACAACCCTAATTTTTGCCAAAAATCCCAAAATTACCCATATTTGCCCAAGAATCATCTCAAACCACTCACCACTACTTGAATTGGCCAAAATTCACCAAAATCACCAAATTCCCAAAATATCCCCAAAATTGCCAAAAATTACCAAAATGTCCTTCATGACCCAAAAATTTCAAAAATTCCCAAATATTTCCAATTTCAATTTTTAATCATCACATTGACCTAATTTGACCAAAAGCTCCAAATTTGCCCTGTCAAATTTGCCCTTAAGGGCCCACTTTCCCCAAAGTTGGCCTCAATCTTGTCTCAATTGACTCTAATCCTGCCCAATTTCAATTTCAAACTAAAATTCAGTATCCCTCATCCTAATCTTAACAAAATAAAAGCTCAACTTAACCCAATTGCAAGCCCAATTTCAAAAACCCAAATCTAAAGCCCACATGACATTTTTTTCCTCTTCATCATCCATTTGATTAAAATCATTCCCTAAGTTTTAAATTCATGATCAAATCATTCCAATTCAAGCATCATGTCAAACTTCACCAAAAATACCAAATAATTCCAAAATCTCTTCTCATGAAAATTAGCCAAGCTAAAGGGAAGCTATGAAGACATTCCCAAGCCATAAATGAGCCATGTAAGCCTTGACACATCACCAAGCTATTAGTGGCAAGAGGCCAAGCCACTTTCAAGCCTCCTTAAAAAGGTTTTAACCCCTCCCATGAATCACTCTAACCTATGTTTAGCCAAATCTCTTTGGATGGTGACTTATCCTCAATGATTAAGCTGAACCAGCTAATTTTTCTTCAGCCCAAACCATCCTTGTGGGTGAACCCAGTCCAAACCCATGCTTTGACCCAAAGTGACCCAAAATGACCCTTCCCCCATACTATTTGAATCCAACATTTTTACACTTGGCAAACCCAATTGACTTCACCAAAACTAAGCCCTAACCTCTCTAAGTCAAATGGTGACCCCTCCCTGGCCGGCCGACCACCTTGGCTGCCGGAAAAGCCAAGCCTGAATGCTCCACCTCGGCTAAAACTCAAAATAAACCCAACCAAGTTGGCTCATTCCAATTGAATCTTTGTTCCTTCCTCCTCTCCACCTAAGCAACTTATGGTACCCACCAATTGCCCCTGATGGTCTCTTCTTCCCCCTCTATTTAAACTCACCATCCATGGCCAAGAGAGGAGAGCTTGAAATTTCTTGGGGAGACTCTGCCAAATTGATCCCAGAGCTTCTTCAAGACCCACTAAGTTCAATCCAACCATCCTTAAACCCTTAAATCCATTGCCTAAGCTCAACTTTGGAGCTCAAAATAAAGCCCGAAATAGGACATCCCTCTAGACTCCACCAAGCCCAAATTAATTGCACCCACACCATCCCCTGAGTGAGAGAAGAAGATCCCCCATAGAAGCCCCATCACTAGACCACCCTAAGGTGAACTTTGATCGAATCCCTAAATCAACCTTGGTCGAAATCATACCTAGGCAGTTCACCACAGCTTGAGGCTTCATCTAAGAGCTCTTTGGACTCAAGGCAAGCTTTTGGAAGCACCCAATCGAGGTCACACCTCATGGTCAAAGGTATTGAACTCTCCCCTTAAATCGATCTTCATTTAATTGTCCATGCTTATAGACTTGATTTAAGGCTTGATTAATCATATGGATATGTTCTCCTAGTCAAAAGTAGTCCATAAAAACAAATCATACTTAATTTGGTTAAGTATCGAGAGAGATATTAAAGTTTGAAGTTGGATGATTCTCGGGCTAGGGATTCAGGAACAATGAACGAATGTCGTCCGTTTTTTCATGTATCAAGCAAACGGTCGTGATAGAGCTGGACGGAGGAGTGGAACATGAACCGCAGGCCAAGTCAGCACTGAGGTGTCCGACGACGACGAACCAGAAGATGCCTGTGGAAAGTTCGGATTTGCCTAGGTTGAGGTGGCGCTGCATCACTTAAGTAGAAAATAGAGATTTTCTTGAATTATTTAATGGCCAGAACTTTAAAAATGCATATCTTTGTGTATAAAAATCACAAAAATAAAATAAAATAACCCTCTTGATCAGTGAACAGAGGAGAATAATATGGAAATATTTTCATATCCATTTGAAGCACGTATTATTTTTAATTAATCAAATAGTATTTTTCTTATTTGAATTCTTCATTTGCATAGGCATTTCACCATGACATGGGACCATAGGGCTTTTGATGTAACTATTGTTAGGTATCTCTCCTGGTTTTTCCAAGGTCAGGAGACATCTCTAACTATAAATATCTGATTTTCAAGTTAATGGTCTCTATTTTGGTAAAATGATTATAGGAATTAAAATAATCATCAGAAAAATACAAAATTTATTATGGTAGGTTCACTGTAGTCAGAGGACCCTGGGAAAAATATAAACTTGGTTTAACACATTAAAAAAATCTAATTATCATCTAACCTGAAAAATAAAATAAAATTAATTTGGAGTAATTATAAATTTAACTGACATGAAAATTATTCTCCACTGTAATTTAATGTTAGAGGAGCTTCCCATAAAAATATCAAGTCAATTGGAGTTAATTTAACCACTTAAATGGATTAATCAAGTGAAATCACATTTTTGGCATTAAAATAATTATAATAAATAAAATATAATTCAAAAATCACCAAATTGGTTTTGGGAGCTCCTTATGATAAGAGGAACCTAAAAAAAATAAAATTGGAATTAAAATAAATACTTCATTTTTGAGCTATTTTTTAGCATTTAAATAATAAAAGAATTAATTAAAAATCATAAAAATTGTGAAATTATAAAAATACACTAAAATGTCAAATTTGAATTATTGATCACTTGAAACTAATTAAAATATTTTTTCTAATTTATAAGTCAAGATATTAAATTTTAAAGGCTTAAAATGAATTTTCTTTAATTTTTTTTCTAGAAATAATTCCAATAACTAAAATATAAATCACAAAAATATGAAATTTGTTTTTTTGGGTTCTTTGGACTCAGAGAGATTTAATAAAATATAAAACTTAATTTTCTATTTAAATAATATTTTATATCTAATTAATGCTCAAAACAAAAAATAATTCTAATAATTAAATAAAACATCTAAAATTTATGAAAATTGGTCTAAGTGGTCCTCTGACCTAGGTAAACCTCTAATAATTTTCTTAAGGGCAGAGGTTTTGTTTTGGTTGAGTTATCAAATTTTCATTGAAAATCCTCATTTTTGCATTAAAAATAATTAAAAAATTAAATAAATTCAGAAAAATCACATTTTCTCCTCTGATGTGTTAATTAACTCATGAGTGGGGTCACAAAAAATTTTCAAGTCATTTAAGTTTGATTTAATGAATTATAGGGTGTTAAGGCTTTACGGGCAAAAATGGTAATTTTGGAATTTAAGGCTTAAGTAAATATTTAAGCTTAATTGAAGGGCTAAATGGGCAACAAATAATCTTAATTGATATGTTTTGATAATTTAAATAAGAAAGGGATAAATGGTAGCAACCAATCTCATTTTGGTCTTATAAAGGATGAATTTGTAATTTCTTAAAATTAATAAAATTTGGAAGAATATTTAAAATGATATTAAGGTGAGGGGTTTGATTTTTGAAAGATCACAACTCACTGATTTTAAGCCCCAATTAATGGTTCTTAAATGATTTATGATTCATGATAAGGATTAAAGGTATAAACATTTAAATCTTTTTTTTCTAAAATTACAAATTTACCCATTAATTTTTAAGGGGCTTAGTAATAAACTAGGCTTAATCAAAATTTTGTTTAATGAGATTTAGAAAATAATCTATAACTAATTTAAAACCTATTTAAAAAGCGACAAGCCCATCTTTAAAATCAAAGTGCTAAGTTTCTTAATTAGACCAAATTGCCCCTAAGAGCCTTTACCTATATAATTTATAAAAAAAACATCAAGTGATAATTACCCCATCCTTAGGTTTGATTTATAAATAAAACATCAAGTTATATTACAAACATCACAAAACCAAAATTGTAATTAAATTAAAACGTCTCTATCGGATGATCGGAAATCCCGCGGAGGAGATAACCTACGGTTGCTAACGAGACTTCCCATGGGTTGAATAAAAGAATGGAACTCATTAGGTTTAGTTTAGTAAATTCATTTAGACTAAGTGCATCCAAAAGAAAATAGTGATGCTGGAACGAGGGAACCGTAGGATTCTAACCGGTGTCACTCTAATCAACTTTAATATGTCTCATAATGTTTAAATAATCATACCATAGGAAACTCTTAATTTGACATCATAATTTGACATATTAGAAAATCTAAATTTGCTACGACGAGGAGCTTGGAGCTAGCATTGTCGGCAGCACGACCATCTTCAACAGCAAAAAATGTCTACACCACCTAAACCATTCCTTAGAGTTAAACAACAATCCATACGACTTCGATGTTGTTTTCTTATGTGACATAAATCCTCAACTTATTTTTAGGTCTTTGTATGGTTCTGCTATATAATATAAGCCCTAACTTGCCTTAGGATTCCGAGATTATTGTTCATCATGACCTAAATCCTCACATCTTCCAGGCTATTTGTGTAATCATTTTACATGAATGCAAGCACTAAATTAATAAAATTAGCAGGATGAAACATTTAAATTTTTCTCCTCCAAATTGAAGCCAAATAGTAGGATAGCTTGGGAAGTCACTGATGTTCTCCTCAAAATTCGTAACATCCCCTAGTTCTTCTTCCTTTGGATTCCAAAATAAATGTTCCAAATTTGAGTCAATCCCATTTTACACCTCTTTGTCCACTCTCGTTGAAAAGACCTATTTCTTTGAACTCCTTGAAGATAATATCCCCTAATTTTTATCGAGATTTTTCTTAGGTGAATTTAGTTATCTAGGATGTAATTAACTATAGGAGCTTTCCCTTATAGAAAGCATTTTCAAACCCAACTTAATATAAACCCTATTTAATCCTTTGTTGACCTCACTTTTGGTTGAGGTTTAGTTTTCCATCTTTAGTTGCCTAAGGTCTAGTCATAGGATTTTTCTGCTGACTATTCTTAGAAAACTAGAAAAGGAACCCTCACCATTAGAAACTCTAAACTCCTCTTTGCTCAACTTGAAGTTTCATATACTGGTCATAACCTCTAGCACTTAGTAGGTGGGGTTAGTATGAGGGAGCTCAAGATGAGTCCCGATTGGACTAATTGACCTTAGGGTTGACTTTGGGTGTTGTTATGAAGCTGATTCACTCACTTGCACTCACTATCACTCACGATCACCTATGTTCACTCTCAATCCTAAAATTCAAAATTGTTGACTTTGATCCCTTAATCTTTTAGGAAACTCATGTAGATGGTCCCCTAGACCCACTGGCCCTAGGCTAGGGTTTAGCTAAGACCAGTACATAGAGAACCAAAAGGAGATTTCATTGGTCCATAGCTCACATATGGTGGTTGGTTTCCCATTTCTACCAAAATTATTCAATTTTACCTTTTACCTCCAAACCTACCCAAATTACCTAAACACACCCAAATCCCAAAATTGGCCAAAAATCCCAATTTCACCCAAAAATACCCAATTTTATTCAAAAATTATTTTAAACCATTTCAAAATACCTAAATTACTCAAAATCACCAAAAATTCCAAATTTACCAAAATACCCCTAAAATTGCTAAAATTACAAAAATACGCTTGACATCCCCAAACTTTCCCAAAATATCCAAAATCACTCCAAATGTTTCTAAAACCAATTTGGAACCTCCAATTGAACTTAAGTTGGCCAATTTGACCATTTTGATCCCCAAATTGCCTTTAAAGAGCCAATTTCCCAAACTCACCTTAAATGTCCATTAATTTGGCTTTAATTCCCCTCAATTTTAATTCTAAACTTAAATTCACCCTTCATATGACCAATATAAACCAAATCCAAGCCTAATTGTCCCATGTTTTGAGCTTAATCTTGATATAAGTCAAACTCCCAATTTTGGCCCTATGACTTAATCCCACCAAATTGAACTCAATAGCCTACTCAATTTGCCATAATTTGAATCCTAAACGATTTATAACACTCTTACACATCAAATTTTACCTTAAATTGTCCTTGGTGAAGTCTCAATTTCACTTACTTTTAACCCAAGTTCAAAATCCCCAAATTTTGCCCCAAATTGGGCATACCTCTAAATTCCACCAAATTGAATGCCTTAACCTCAAAATTGACACCCAATTTATGTTGAAAATTATTTATGACATTCATATAGTCCTTGGTGAAGTCTCAATTTATGTTTGAAAATTATTTATGACCATTCATATAGCCACCAAATTGATTCCACCACAGCCGCTAAGTACACTCTATTGACCAGGCTAAACCACCTTGGACCAGCCATGGTGAGCTATGGACCATTGGATCCCTAATTTAAGGGATTTATGCCCATTTATGGGCCTTAACCAAAATTTTTTCCCCATCATCACTTGCCAGTGAGGGTTAATTATAATTAACCATCCCACTTGATCACCTGACCTCCTAGCCACCTCCTTTGGCCCTGCTGGCCAGCCTAGTAGCCGGAAACACCAAAACTGAGAGCCCCAGGCCATGTCTTCTGATTTTTCCAAGGTCAGAGGGCATCTCTATGCTTCTAACCCTAATTTTCAAGCAAATGTGACCATTTTGAGTTATTTTATTTAAATAAATCAAATATTACTTGAAAAATTATGAGAATAATTTTAGTAGGTTTCCTGTGGTTAGAGAAATCTAAGAAAAATATTGTGATGCTTTGAATCATTTTGTGAATTTTTGTACTTAGTTAAATGTAAATACCTTATATTAATTTATGTAAACTAAATACATATAAAAAATTAACAAAATCAACTCCACATTATTCATAAAAATTATGTCTACCCACTGTAAAAATATCAAAATTATTTGATTTAGTCTATGCATTAAAATAGATTTCTTAAGGAAACCTTACTTTTTGTATAAAAATAATTATATTAAATTAAATATGCTTAAAAAAATTATGAAAATTATTTTTCAGAGTTCATTGTGATTAGGGGCATTTTATAAAAATAAAACGCATTTTTGTGAAAATATTTCATTTTTTAAATATATTTTGAATTAAAAATAATTAAAATAATCAAAGTTTGCAAAAATATAAAAATGGTTCAAAAATGAGTGGGAATGTCCCCTGATCACTTAGAAAACATTAGGACATTTTTACTAATTTTTCTAAGTTTAAAAATAAAATTTTCATGTTTTCCTATTTAAATAATTATAATAAATAAATTAAAAAATATAAAATATAAAATTTGATTCTCTGGGTTTTCTGAACTCAGAGAAATCTAATAAAAATATAAAAATAATTTTTGAAATTAAAACATTATTTTTTTATTTAGATAAATCATGAAAATTGATCTAAAATTAAATAATAATAATAGAAATTTGGTTCAAAAAATCATGAAATTTTGCCTAAGTGTTTATTTGACCTTAGGAAACCTCTAATAATTTTTCCATAAATATAAATTTTATTTTGGAAAATTAAATAAATTAACTTTTGAAAATCCAATTTTCTAAATTTAAATAATTAAATCAAAATTTGATAGGTACACATATCCTCCTCTAACATCTTAATTACCTCATGGATATAACACTTTAAATCCTCAAAATCACTTGAGTTATGTTTAAAGAGTTATGAGGTGAAGTGCCCCAAGGGCAAAGTGGAAATTCTAAGACTTTGGTGCCTTAATAAAAATTTTAGGATTATCAAAGGAAAAATGACTAATTTTGATCTTAATAAACATGTTTGGATGATTGAAATATAATGAGATTAAGAGGTAGAAACTCACTCACCACCTCTGCACAACATCAAATAAAGCATAATTCTCCTAATCTTCATGATTTGGAAGTCAATTAAAGATCAAATGATTCTTAAGTGATGGGCTTAAGTCAGAAAGATGATAACTTACTTTCTTCAAGCCCAAAGTTGAGGATGATGTGATCACTTAATAAGAATCTATCACACTTAAATCAAAACTTTGATAATCACAATTTCATTCATTATGATTATTAAACGCTTGCTAGTGACATAGGTTTTGTGTCTAAACCCAAGTCGATTGGATTTAGAAAATGATATGATTGGTGATTAATATCTTTAAACACTACAAGCCTGACTTTAACTTCGGGCATCATAAATCTTAAATAACTCAAACTTGCCTTAGGGGCACTCACTCACATAACTCTTAAATGAAACATCAATTGATTAATCGAGTGCCCTATCCTGGGGATAATTAAATTGTTAAGCTTCATTGAGCAATGGGGTAACCACACTCTAGCCTCAGATGATTATTGAAATATTATGATAAGATCAAAATGAACTTGAGATATTTCAAGAGACGTTCAAAATGAACTAGGGCCACACCTTGAACATTTTGAAATCTGTTAGATATTCTTAAGGGCAAATTGAACTTGTCACATTTTATTCTAAAATCATCCACTAGGATCTTTCGAGATTCAACAAAATCATAATTTGGGGTTTGGTAGCTAAACCTTTATCCACTTGTGCAATTTTAATTCCTTGCAACATTACATACACGCCTTACAAGTACTGACATTTCAGGTGGTGGAACTAAAAGACTTGTCGGGTACACTTTTACAGTTTACAGTACCGCCTTTTGTTGTACTTTCCACACTGTATTTTTATACTTACAAAACTTGCATGATAAACAACAATGACACCCTGCATGAAAACCAAAATTGCTAAGATAGTCGTAAAACCAAAACCAAAACTAAAATCAACTAAGATAAAATTCATTGCCACAACATTCAAAAATATAAGACAACTCAAATTTTAATCACAAACATCATAAACTACAATTGCAACTAAATTAATACATTTCTATCAGATGATCGGGAATCTCTTGGAGGAGGTAACCTACGGTTGCTAACGAGACTTCCCACGGTCTAAACGAAAGTATGGAACTCATTAAGTTGGGTTTAGAAAATTCATTTAGACTAAATGAATCCGATAGAAAATAATGGAGTCAGAACGAGGGAACTGTAGGATCTTATCTGGTGTTGCTCTAATCAACATTAACATGCCCCATAACATTTTAAAAACTTTAACCATAGGTCCATCTAATTTGACATCACGACCTGACACATCAGAAAACTTAGACTAATCAAAATGAGGAGCTTGGAGTTAGCATGGTGGGCAGCACGGCCATCTTCAAGAGCAAAACATGTCTTCCCCAGTTAAACCAATTTCCTTCCTTAGAATTAAACAACCAAGTCATAGGAATTTGAGGTATTTTGATTATGCAACATAGATCCTCACCTCATCTTTATGCCTTTGTGCAGATCTATTGTACAATCTAAGCCCTAACTCGTCTTAAGATTCCGAGGTTGTCGTTCGTCACGACCTAAATCCTCACATTTTCTAGACTATTTGTGTGATTGTTTCACACAAATGTAAGCCCTAACAAATAAAATTGGCAGGATGAAACACATAAATATTTATCCTTAAAACTAAACCCAAACCATTAGATAGACTGGGAAGTCACTGAGGTTCTCTTACGGATCTATGACATCCCCTAGTTCTTCCTCCTTTGGACTCTACAACAAAATGTTCCAAATTTGCGCCAATCCCTTTTCACGCCTCTTTGTCCGATCTCGTTGAAAGTCCTATCCTTTTGACCTCTTTGAAGATAATATTTATTGATTTTTATCGAGAGTTTTCTTAGGTAACTTTGGTTATCTAAGATATAATTAACTATAGGAGTTTGCCCTTATAGGAAGCTTGTCCGAACCCAGCTTAATATAAACCCTATTTAATTCTTTGTATTAAGTAGAGGGAAGTCGGCAAATAAAATGATTTCGCAGACCAAATTAATGTCATATATTTCTTAGTTTATTTGATCGAGTTTTATCTCAAGTCTTGTGTTTATCTCTCGAGATAGATACATGATTTGAGGTATAACACTCTTTTATTCAAACTATGAAAAATATAGGGTCAGTTTGATTTCATTTCTTTTATAAACTATATATACATATGTAAATTAAACGTCCGTCCGAAGCGAGTGACGAAATTCTGATTCCAGCAGTCGACAGCTTCCAATGGGCAACTCCTCCAACCAAATTAGTGCCGACATCCTTCATATTAAATAGAGGAACTTGTTGGAAAAAATGGTTTCGTAGACCTAACGGATGTCATACAATTTTTAGTTTATTTAATTGAGCCTTACCAGCTAGTAGTGTGTTTATCATTTAGGATGAATACATTATTTATTGTATTTTGCTCGTTTATTTAAACTATTGGGGATATTAAATATGGCCGGTCTTGTATTTTAAAAAATCAAAAATACTATTTTTTCCCAAATTATATATTAAGTTAAATTAAAACGGATGTTGAGGTATCCATCCTGGCAACCAACAACTTCACAACTCCCTCAACTTTTTTTTAGCGCTGACAATGATCCTTATACTCCGCTAAGAATTCATTTTTTTCACCCAATTTTTTTAGCTTTTCTCCAATCCTTTTTTTTTCTCCTCTCCTTTTTTTAGACATTTTCCCTTATATCTCATGACAGCCACATCTATCTATAGGTGGGTGTCGACACTATTTTTTTATTTAGGAGTTTCCCTTTGGAAGCTGTCGATCTCCGGAATCGAAATCAAGTCGCCCGCTTTGGAAGGACATTTTAATTTACAAATTTATAGTTTTAGAAAAATATGAAATCAAACTGACCTCATACTTTTCATAGTTTAATTGAAAGAGCACTATACCTCAAACCATGTATCTATCCCGAAGTCAAAACACAAGACTTGAAGATAAGACTCAATCAAATAAACTAAGAAATATATGACGTTCATTTGGTCTGCGAAACTATTTTATTTTCTGACAATTTTCCCTATTTAATATTAAGAATTAAATAAGGTTTATATTAAGTTGGATTTAGACAAGCTTCCTATAAGGGAAATCCCCTATAGTTAATTACATCTTAGATTACTGAAGTCACCTAAGAAAACTCTCGATAATAATCAGGAAATATTTTCTTCAAGGATTTCAAAAGGATAGGGATTTTCAACGAGAAGGACGTAGATGTGTGAAAGGGGAATGGTTCAAATTTGGAACATTTTGTTGTAAAATTCAAAGGAGGAAGAACTAGGGGATGTCACAGATCCGGGGGAGAACCACGGTGACTTCCTAATCTATCATATTGTTTGACTTCAATTTTGAGGAGAAATTATTTAAGTGGTTCATCCTGCAAATTTTATTTGTTTAGGGCTTACATTTGTGTGGAGCGAGCACACAAATAGCCTGAAAGATGTGAAGATTTAGGTCGTGATGAACGACAACCTCATAATCCTAAGATGAGTTAGGACTTATATTATACAACAGAACTATACAAAGGCCTAAAGATAAGGTGAGGATTTATGTTGCATAAGCAAATAACCTCAAAATCCTATGGCTTGGTTGTTTAATTCTAAGAAAGTAATTGGTTTAGCTGGGGAAGCAGGTTTTGCTATTGAAGATGGTCGTACTGCCCACCATGCTAGCTCCAAGCTCCTTTTCGTGACGAGTTTAAGTTTTCTAGGGTGTCAAGTCTTTATGTCAAATCAAATGGCTCTATGGTTGAAGTTCTTTAAATTTTATGGGGCATGTTAAAGTTGATTAGAGCGACACCGGTTAGGATCCTACAGTTCCCTCATTCTAGCACCACTATTTTCTATTGGATTCACTTAGTCCAAATGAATTTACTAAACTCAACTTAATGAGTTCCTACCATGAAAAGCCTCGTTAGCAACCGTATGTTAGCTCCTCCGAGGGATTTCCGATCATCCGATAGAGACGTCTTAATTTAGTTGCAATTGTTGTGTTGATGATGTTTGTGATTAAATTTTTAGTTGTTTTATATTTTGAACATTGTGGCGGTAAATTTTATCTTGTTTGATTTTAGGTTTCGTTTTTAGTTTTGGTTTTGTGGTCATCCTAGCAGTTTTGGTTTTCATGCAGGGTGACATTATTTTTTAGCATGCAAGTTTTGTAAAAATAAAAAAGTACAATATGAAAGTACAAGAAATACGACACTGTAAACTATAAAAAGTGTATCTGACAAGTGTTCTCGTTCCATCACTTGAAACTCAAAAATGCATGTAAGGGCATTTTATGTAAAACAAAAAAATGAGATTTTGATAATCTAACCAACCCTAAGTCATATCTTGGTGGGTCCCTATTAATTCGATTAAGGATTATTTCTTCAGGCAAAAAATATTAAGTTTAGTAGACCTTTGAGGTATCTAACAGCTTTGAGAAAGAAGCAGGTCCATGCTTCCCTGTCACTACCTGATGAAAAGTCTCGAGCTCATTTAAATTTATTATGTTGCTTAATAAGTCATCATGTAAATACCTTTAATGCTCAGTGAACATTGATGTTTCAATTATCCCTAAGAGTAGGGTAATTATCACTTATAATTTAATTTGAGAATTATGCGGGTGAATACCTTTTAAAGGGGCAAGTTAATGCTATCAAGGCACTTAGCCAACTTTTTTTTTTAATTTGGGCATGTAGTATTTTAAAGGTGTTCAATTTTAATCATGTTTACTTTTCTAATCCTCATTTAATCGGTTTTGATTTAGCTTAGGTCACTACTAAACCCTTAAGTTTTTGTTAGATATCTTAGTTATTATATTGTTTTTTGAAAAGATTGAATTTTTAGGTGATGATGATTCATTATCAAATTTTTTAAAAGTCATTTGAATCATTAAATAGGGGTATTGAGTTGGTGAGTTATCAACACCCAAAATAAAGCCCCTAAGTCTAGGATCATTTGGTTGACTAAACTTCCAAATTTTAATAATTTAGGGAAATTACAAATTTATCCTTTAATTGAAAGAAGTGATAATGGTTTCTTACAATTAATCCCCTGTGTTTCAATCATCCAAATATGTTAATCAAGATCAAAGGTTGCCCCATTTCCCCTTCTTGAATTAAGCCTAAATATTAATTAAGGCCAAATTTCTAAAATTACACTTTTGCCCCTAAGACTCTATCACTTCATAATTTGTCAAATTTAATTCAAATAACTTTGAAATTTTAATCCCACCTTACTCATGGGTCAATTAAGACATTAGAGGAGAGAATGCGATTTTTTTCAAAATTTACTTTAATTTACATATTTATTTTTATGCAAAAATAGGATTTTTTCAAAGAAAAATTCATAACTTGGCTAAGGTAAAGCCTAATCCCTTGAAATTTTTACTAGAGGTAGACTTAGACCAAAGAATCATTCGGATCAAATTTCATGATTTATGGAGTTACATTTGAATTTTAAGAATTATTTTAAGTTCTAGAGCATTTATTAACTATAAAATATTTTAAATGTGAAAAATTAAGTTTTATATTTTTATTAAATATTTCTAAGGTCAAGGAAACTAGTGAGATAAATTTCACATTTTTCTATTTTTTCTTTGAACTGTTAGAATTATTTTAGTAAAAATCCATTTTTAGCCTTTAAAATTTATTTTATGCTTGAAAAATCAATATCTTCACTTAGAAAACTAGGAAAAATATTTCAATTATTCCAAAGTTCTTAGCAAAAAAATTTAGAACATTTACATGAATTTTGTTATTTTTTGTGATTTTTATCATTTTTTAATTATTTAAATATTTTAAAAAGGCTAAAAATGAAGTTTTATATTAATTATCATTTTATTTTAAAAAAATTCCTCTGATCATAGAGAACTCCAAAAACTATTTTTTATAATTTTTTTAGTTATGTTTTAATTATTAAAAATCATTTTAGTGTTTAAAAAGCACTTAACATAGAAAATAAATTTGAGTTATCAAATAAGCTCCACATATTTTGAAATTTTTATGGTGAGTTCTCTGAACTTCAAATTATAGTGGAGAGTTAAAATCAAGTCATTTAGATGTTTATGTTCCCAAAATTGATTTTCTTTATGTTTCAGGGTTTGTGAAAATTAAGTGCATTTTTAATGACTTGGCTCATGAAATATTTTCTAAAGGGTTTTTTTATCATGGTAAACCTTCCAAAAATTTCTTGAAATTTTCTAAGCAACATGCAAATTATTATGATTAATTTATGTAAGTAATAGATATAAAATTGAAAAATATGGATCTCTATCTAGAGATCACTTCTGACTTTGTAAAAATCAGAGAATGTTCCCTATGATAGAGGCAACCACATGCCAAAATTTCAAGCCATGGTGAAATGTCTACTTGCGTGGAGAATTAAAAGACTCAAAATAGTATTTAATTAATTAAAAATAAAATATGCATCAAATGAACTTCAAACCATTTTCACATTATTCTCCTTTGTTCACTAAGCAAGAGGATGTTTTTATTTTATTTTTGTGATTTTTATACACCGAGATATGAATTTTTAAAGTTTAGAAAATTAAATAAATCCGAAAAAGCCCTATTTTTCTACTTAAGTGACGCGGCACGGCGTCACCCTATGATGACTTCGAAGCTCCACGGGGCACGCTCCCATTTGACGCTGCCTTCCACGCTAGTAGCCACACATTCCGCCTTTTCGTTTTGTCTCTCCATCCGGTGTGATCAGAGTCGTTCGTGCAATATACGTGAAATCCAACGACACGTAGTCATCGTCCCCGATGCCTTAGCCCGAGAACCGTTCATTTTCAAACCTTGATATCTCTCACATTTCTCAACCAAATCAAGTGAAATTTGTTTCTAAATGCTCGTCTTGACTAGTAGAACATATACATATTGTAAACCTGCCATGAAACTAACCTTAATCAAATGGGGAATCAAAATTGGGTCAGGAAGAGGGGAAGTTCAATACCTTTGCTCTGAGAAGGGATGCTTCAATCATAGGTGCTCGACTCATTTGTGGAGGTCCAAGGAGGCTAGGGATTGGGTGTTTTGCTATGGTGAAAAGTCTAAGTATGAATTTGACCAAGCTTGATTTCAGGTGTTGGTCTAGAGCTATGCTAGGGGCTCTACATGAGGGGGATTTGATGGGGCTTCTTCTTCTTTCACTGTGGTGATGGTGTGGGTGAGTTTAATTGGAGTTTGGTGGACTATGGAGTTATGAGGAGTTTTGTCCCGATTTTGGCAGAAGTTTGAGCTCCAAATTGAGATTGCACTGTGGGGATTAGTGGGGGAAAATGGTTGGCTTGAGCTGAGGAGGACTCAAAGAGGATGTCAGATCAATTTGGAGGTCTCTCTTTTAGAAAATTTCAGCACCTCTCCCCTTGGCCATGGAGGTGAGCTTTTATAAAAATAGCCAATGGTGGCTCTATTGGTTAATTGAAGGGTGCAAAGTGCCCCTATGTAGAGGGCAGAGAGGATCTAAACTTAAAATTGGATGAGGTGGCCTCAAGGTTTGAATTGGGTTTGGATTTAGGCGTGGTGGCTCACAATTTTGGTGTTTTCCAACCACTAGGTCAGCTGGCAAGGATAGGGGAGCTAGACAAGAGGTCAGGTGAGCTAGAGGGAGGTTCAATTATTACTTATCACCAAACGTTAGTCATAATGGTGAGGATTTTGGCTTAAGACCCAAATATGGGCATAAATCCATTAATTTAGGGACCCATTGGTCCATAGCTTGGTTTGGTGGGTTTTTTAAGGTTTAACCTGGTCCAAAGGAAGGGCTTAGTGGCTGTGGTCATCTTTGGTTGGCCAATTTGACATGGCTAGGTTAATTTTTGGTGAAGGGGTCCATGTAGGTCAATTTGGCCAAAGCTTGAGTTTAGCTAGGCTAGCCATGACCTTGAGCCCAATTAATTGATCAACATTGTGTAGATGACTATCATGAAGATTTTTGGTGAAGACTTGAAATGATTTTGAGTTCAATTAGGGGCTCAATTTGAAGGATTTTGGGATTTTGGTCAATTTGGGCATGTTGGGCTAGACTTGGGTCTAGATTGGGCTAGGCTTGGGCTAAGTCCAAATTTATTGTTGAAAATGGTCAATAGGAATGTGATGAAGAGTTTTCAAAATAAATTGGGTGCCAATTTTTGGGTTAAGACAATCAACTTGGTGGAATTTTGAGGTATGGCCTATTTAGGGTAAAATTGAGGTTTTTGGACTTGGGTCAAAATTAAATAAAATTAGGGCTTCACCAAGGAAAATTGAAGGTCAAGTTCGATGTGTTGGAGTGTTATGAAGAGTTTTGAACATAGTTGTGGTAAATTGAGTAGGCTATAAGTTCAATTTGGTGAAATTAAGTCATATGACCAAAATTGGGGGTTTGATTTAGATCAAAATTGGGCTCAAAGCATGGGTCAATTGAGCTTGAATTTGGTTTAGATTGCTCATATAGGAATTTGAGCTTAGAATTAAAATTGGGGAAAATTGGGCCTAAATTGATGGACATTTGAGGTAGATTTGGGGAAAATTGGGTCTTTAAAGGCAATTTGGGGGTTTTGGTAAAAATGGTCAAATTTATCAAATTGAGTCATGTGGCAATTAAGAAAAATGAAATTGGGAATATGTGGAAGGGTTTGGGAATTTTTGGGTTTTTTTAGAATTTTTGAAATTTTGAGCTAAGGAGGGGCATTTTGGTAATTTGGCAATTGTTTTGTGACTTTGGGTAATTTGGATGTTTTCAAAAGGTTTGAAATTATTTTTGAACAAATTTGGGTATTTTTGGTAAATTTAGTTATTTTGGGTAAATCTGGGAATTTTGGCCAAATTTGGGGTTTAAAGGGTACTTAGGTAATTTCGGGAATTTTGGGGCAAAAGGCCAAGTTGAGTATTTTTTGTAGAATTGGGGTGCCAACCACCATAAATGAGCTATGGACCAATGGGAACCCCATTTGGGTCCTCTTTGTACTGTTCTTAGCTAAACCCCAGCCTATGGCTAGTAGGTTTAGAAGACCATCTACATGAATCTCCGAAAGGATCAAGGGATCAAAGTCAAGGAATTTTGGATTTAGGGTGAGTGATTGTGAGTGAGGTGATTGTAGTGAGTTCCTTAGCTCTAGACCAACACCTAGAGTCAACCCTAAGGGCAAGTAGTCCTATGGGAACTCACCTTGAGCTCCCCCATATTGACCTCACCTACTAAGTGCTAGAGGTTAGGACAAATATGTCAAGTTGAGTAAAGAGGAGTTTAGAATTTTTAATGGTGAGGGTCCCTTTTCTAGTTTTCTAGGAATAGTAAACAGGAAAGACCTATGGCTGGACCCTAAGCTACTAAAGAGGAAAACTAGACCTCAACCAAAAGTGAGGTCAACAGTGGGTTAGCCATATGTATGTAGTACACAATGCTACACAAAAAAGTACAACATATAAAGTATAAAATAAAGTGTGGATTAGAATAGTTAATGTAACTTAACTTTCTATTCAATCTTTGGATAATATGCTCAGTTGTGCTAATATAATGATTTGAGCTAATTAATTGAGCTTTTGACCAAGCTCTCTTAGTCAAAAGCTATCTTAGATGAATTACTTGTCGGGGCTGAATTCTCACCAGCATCCTTTAAATTGTAGTTAAATTATTTAATAGCTCAATATGCTTTATGCTAAAGTTCAACTTGTAAATGATATGTTTTCCCAAATATTAGCCTGTATGGGGACATTCCTATAGGAGCTCCATATGCAGTCCTATAAGCTCACAAAGCATTGTCAAGTTTGACTAATCAATCCATTTTGCGAGTTTAAGAGCTAAGGCATCATCTTAAGTGATGATTTTTTGGTGGTTTCAAGCAAAATTTGTTAAATTTGATATTCTTGAGGTAAGAGCTTCACTACTATGTAAAAAGTTTTATATTCACCATGTATTTTGAGCACATTATGGATTTGACCGAAAATCACTATTAATGGTGAAAGTTTGAGATAAATATGGAAAATACATATAATTGATAGTTTAAGCTTTTAGTGGTTAAGTTTAATGATTTAGGGTTGAATTTGGGATTTATTGTGAATTATTTATGATTTTTAGAAATGGCTCGGCGCTTAAGCGCAGGGTCTCGCGGCTTAGGCGCGACCTTCTCTGTTTAACCGACGCTTAAGTGTTGGAACTGGCGCTTAGGCGCCAAAATTCTTTTGCACAATATTTCACCTTTTTGCTCCAAATGTAATCCTTTTTCACTCCTTTAATCATTTTTTTTCCATTTTTACTTGTATCTGCAAGAAAAACACAAAAATACCTTCCATTAAACTGCAATATCTCAAAAATAGATATAAAAATGTGTATAAAAACAATATATATTTTAGGTGTATCAGTAAACTTATGGAGAAGACTCTAGAATGT
This sequence comes from Phalaenopsis hybrid cultivar, assembly GCA_002079205.1. NCBI lineage: Eukaryota > Viridiplantae > Streptophyta > Magnoliopsida > Asparagales > Orchidaceae > Phalaenopsis > Phalaenopsis hybrid cultivar. The sequence continues at coordinate 40,031 of JXCR01147376.1, forward strand.
CAAATTCTCATATAAGGAAAACCATATAAAAGGCCTGATAACTAGAGATTTAGGTTGATCACCTATTCTAATTCTTTGTTTTCCTATAAGCGCAAGCTCCTATAGTTAATTACATGTTAGGTAATTCTAGATTTACCTAAGAAAACTCCTGATTAACATTAACAGTCGTTCTTCTTAAAATGTCAAGGTCAAAGAAAGAAACATCAAATGTTTATTCCTAGAGTAATATATTTTTAAGAATTTGATTCTACCCTAAAGGTTTTGTTTTATTTTGTTCATGTCATGTGATACACCTAAAATATATAGTATTTTTATACACATTTTTATACCTATTTTGAGATATTACGCTTTAATGAAAGGTATTTGTGTGTTTTTGTTTCAAGTACAATCAAATGGATGAAAAATGCTAAAAGGAGTGAAAAAAGGGTCAAATTTGGAGCAAAAATGAAGAAAAGTGCAAAAATAAACTAAGGCGCCTAAGCGCCAAGTATCCCGCGTTTAAGCACTAAAAGTAGTTATTTGATGATTCATTGAATTTAGACAAATTTTTGAAGAGGTGTTTGAAGCAACCCTTGGTAAAAACGTGGGAAATATCCAATGGACATGAAAATTCATTCAATTGACTTTTGAGGAGGCAACTTCTAGAATATTAGTTGAATGGAGACACAATTTTAAGGGACACCAAGGCACCTTTTGGATTTTTATTAAAGAAGATTTGGATCATCAAGGCAAGAGTCAGCCACCCATTAGATTTTTCAGCCATCATCCATCTAAGTCCCCGCCGCCGCCCATTGTTGTTGCCGCTGTCGAACACTTTCTTTTTATTTTGAGTGTTTAGTTTGTATTGTGAGTGAAGAAAGAGAATTCAAAGGAACCTCAAGACATTTGGTTTGTGTGCATGATGTCTACTTTTAAACTCATGTGTGGTTGTGTTTTCTCCATAGATTCTTAGTAGTTTTCCTTATCTTTTTCATTAAAATGATAAGTGATTATGTGTTGAAAGGAAGTTGTGTGAAGTATTAGGCTTTAATATTGGAAGAAGTTGTGATGATTTGAAATATTGCACTTCATTTACTGCTTGATTTGGTCAATTAAGATGTTAAGACCTATTAATCTCAGTCAATAAATGGTTTAGAATCACATATTGATTTCATAAATAAGAATGTAATTCATGAGGTTGATTGCAAATAAATAGGGAAGTAAACTTTTCAATGGTGTAGAATTAGAGAACTTTAGAGTGACAAGCTCATGCACAAAAATATATGCATTTTTCGACCTATATTTTATATTCTTTTTGGGTGATATTGCCTTTTAAAATAAGGTAATTTTCATATTTTATTGCAGGTTGCTAATTTTTAAGGACTTGAAGCAAAAAAGGAAGCAAAAAAGGATGAATTTGGAGTCAAAATGGCGTTTTGGAAGAAATACTCAGTGCCGACGTCGCAAACCTACAAAATGGAGTCCAAAATATCCTCAGCGCCGACGGTGTCAGGAGCATGACCAATTGAAGAGTTTTTGGATGCATCTATTGGAAAACCAACATTAGGCTCTATTTAGAGTGAAAATTCATCAGAAAAATATATCTCTAACCCCCATTCCAACCACTTTGAGTTCATTAGTCATTTAGTTCCTTAGAGTTTTGAGTTTTGTGGTGACTTTAAGTGTGAATTATTTTCTAAGAGTTGTTAGAGAGGGAGAGAAGTGAGAAATTTATTCTTCCTTACATCTTATAAAAGAGAATCAAGAGTCTTGTAAAGAGAGAAAAAGTCTAGGAGAGGCTACAAAGAATTTTCTTTGAGAAAGAGTTACAGATAAGTATTTTTTGTTTATTATTTTTGTATGAACTTTATTTTATATATGAAATTTCTGTTTTGTTATATCTTTCTCATGAAGTCTGAGTCGTTTTCCTTATCTTTCTCCCTACTCTGAGATATGGTGAAATGAAGAGATAATTTGGATGTGTCAATTTTAAAATATAAAATAAATTGTGATGGTTTTTTGACTCCGTTCTTAATTTACTTTTCGATCTAGCCAATTGAAATGTTAAAATCTATTCTAAAATATATAATCCAGGAAATGGAGTATGAGTTCTACAACAGAGTGAGAATCACATTTAATTTCATGGAGGAGTGTTTCATTCATGGAATTAAGTGCAAATAAATAGGGAAATATACTTTGTTGGGCATCGAATTGTAGATTTTAGGGTGACAAACTAAAATCCCCAATTTGGTCTTACTGTTTAAGAACTAAAGCGAGTGTTAGCCTTCAGGAGAAGGGAAGTGGGAGCTCTGGAGTGAGAGTCAGTAACCTCCCAGCCTAACCATGGATTTAGGGACTAAACCTGAGATTAGCCAATGATTCTCTATAACACTGAATCAGGGTAGATAATTAAAATAATTCCTATTTAGCACAATACAGATTTAAACCATTTATCTCATCTCATTTAACCAATAACTCATTGTAGTGGAAAAGATGTTTTTTTCATATTAGATAACTTCATCACATAAACATAGTTTGTTAGTTACTGTTTTAAACTTTGTATTACATATTTGCTAGTAGTTAATAATTTGTTTTTGATAGTACCTTAAATATTCATAATTAGTTACAGTATTTTTATTTTATTGCTATGAATTTTCTGGTTAATTAATCATTTTCAATTTAAATCTTGCTCGTGGGATCGATATTTGAAGCTTAAACAGAAAGTCATGTATTACTTGATAACAATATGTATACTTGCGTAGAATCCCTACTTATATTGCTTAAATTTCTTATTCATAAAATAATGCATTATGTTTTTGGCACCGTTGCAAAGCGGAGTCAACTTTATATATTTTGCACAACGATATTTTTGAGATCAAGCTTCTGGGGCTGTTGTTGGGGAAGGTAACGGTAAATTAAATAAATTTGGTAAATTAGGAAATTTAGCGATAAATATAAAATCAAAAATAAAAAAAATCAAAAATTCCAAAAAATGAATATATATTTAAGAGTGTTTTCTTAAGAAAATTTTCTTTGCTTATTATATTTGTTTATGTGAAATATTGAATCTGAAGATTTAGTATCTTACGATTCAGAATTAGAATGTACTATTAGAAAAATTTGAAAATAACAAAAAGAAATTAAGAATTTGAATGAAATGGTAAATAACTTAGATAATCAAATAAATGAAAAACGACAAAGACCTTTAAAAGATTATGCTAATCCTACATCAGATGAACTTCACTTGAATATTCAAAATCCTGATGTTGCTGCTAATTCATTTGAGATTAAACATGTTATTATCTAAATGAAACGAAATAATCAGTTTGGAGGAACACCTAATAAAAATCTTAACTTACATCTTTCTAGTTTTCTTGAAATATGTTTTACTTTTAAATATAATGGAGTGTCTAACGATGTTGTTAGGTTTATACTTTCCTTTTTCATTAAGGGATAAAGCTAAAGCTTAGTTAAATTCATTAGCATCTGGTCTATCAGATCTCGAGGAGAACTATCACAAAAATTTTTGGCTAAATATTTTCCACCCTCGAAAACCGTTAAGCTTAGAAATAATATTACATCTTTTTGTCAGTTTTAAGGGAAATCGATATATGAAGCCTGAGAAAGATTTAAAGATCTTCTTAGGAAATGTCCACACCATGCTTTACCAGATTGATTGATAATTCGAACTTTTTACAATGGATTGGTAGGATCACTTAGATTTACTATAGATACCGTTGCAGGTGGATTTCTAATGTCAAAATCTTTTGATGAAGCATACTCTTTAATAGAGTAAATTGATACTAACACTTTTCAATGGCCCTCTGAACGGGTTAATCCTAAGAGAGTAGCTAGTATTCATGATTCTAATGCAATGTTGATTTTAGCATCTCAAATTGCCACTATATCAAAAAATATTGATCAAATTGGAGTAAACTATTCTCAAATACGACCAATGTTGATGGAAAATTCACTAGGATAGATAATTGATACTCAATCATCTTATGAAGCATTGAATGCTATAAATAATCGAAATAACAATCCCTATTCTAATTATTGTAATCCTGGATGGAAACATCACCCTAATTTTAGTCAGAATAATTATAAAAATTTGGTAAACCTCTCAAGAAATTCAAATAACCAAGGAAATCCTAATTATCAACCTTATTATCCTTCTGGATTTAACTCTAACCCTAACCCACAAGTTAAGGAAAAGAAGTTGACATTGGAAGAAGTAATGTTGAACATGGGAAATCAAATACAAAATAAAGGGGATGCTATTATAAATATTGAAAATCAATTTGGACTTATTGCTACTGCACTTAGTAACAGACCTTCAGAAATTCTTCCTAGCACTTATCGGTCACCATACGCCTCGGTGCAGTTTAATTTAGTCTAATATAATATTTAGAAATTAGATATTTTAATTTGAAGAAAATGGGGTCTATTTGACACCATTGATTTCTACAGTTTGGATAATCGAGCTAACCACGAGCAAGATACCACCGTGAAATGTAATACACTGCTTAATAATAAGCCCAATTAAAAAACTATAAAAATAAATGACTTTCATTTGATCTGCAAGTTTGCATGATGACTGACAAATTTCCCTATTCAATATGGGAATCAAATAGGGTTTATTTTAAGTCTGGGTTCTTTTAAGTTCCCTGTAAGGGCAAGCCCCTATAGTTAATTACATCTTAAGCGAACAGATCACCTAAGAAAACTCTCATAAAAATTAGGAATCTTTTGTTTTCTTGAATTCAAAATGAAGGGTTTTCAACGAACATGATTGTGAAATTTTCAATAGGGACTGGTTCAAATGTGAAAGATTTTGTTTTAGGAATGAAAGGAAGAAAAGTTGGGGAGATTAAAGATCCAGAATAGGTTCCTGGTAATCCCTCAAATTATCTTAATGTTTGGCTCAATTTAGGATGATATTAATTTAAGTTAACTCTTGTCAGTTTTATTATATAGGGCTTAAATTTATGTAATGATGATTTACACAAAAAGCCTAGAAAGATAGGAGGTTTTAAGTCGAGTGACTACCTCAGAATTCTAAAATAAGTTAGGACGTGCTGCATATTGGGACTATGCAGGAGCCTAAAAAAAGCGAGGTTTTAAGGCATAAAAGACAGCCTCAGAATCCTAAGGATTGTTATTAAACTAAAGAGAGGGTCTTGAATAAGCTGTCCACGAAGTCAGCTCCAAGTTCCATACTGAAATGTCTTCAGGTCTTCAAGTCTTCAAGTCCTCCAATCTTATTATTAAAAGTTTTATTTGTTTCAATAATTTTATAGTGAATTAATTAAATGGTATTTGAGGTATAGTTCAAACCTAGGCTAAGGCTAAGTTCACTTAATCTAAGTAATTCCCTAGTTTTATGATTTCTAGTTTCTTCTTAATCTAAGCAACTTTTATTCCTTCATTATTTATCCTTAACACATGCATTCTATGTTTGATAAAATCAGTAAAAGAACATTTATTGAGATATATAAATCAATAAGTAGAGCAAATAAAGAAACAATATTTTATCAAATTTTTATTAAATTTTAATTATTTAATTAGTGGTAACCCAATTAAGATGTCTATGGCTTCGTCATCCCGGGTCGTCGGATGCCCTAGTTTACTTAATACGAAAGGTAGTTGCCCACCAGGACTGGAAGATTCTTGTCAACATCCACAAAATGCATCGTCTAAGAAATCTTTGTGAATCAGAACAAAAAGGGGTTTAAATTGCGTTATTTGATCTTTGTGATTAAGACTTAATTGTTCATTGAGTTACTTTATCGATTTTAGGCTTGAAATGTTTTAGGTTATTTACATCTTGTTGTTGGATTTTAAGTATTTTATTTTAGTTATTTTTGTTCATTTGTTATTACTTATGTGAAGTTGACGACTTTGAAGCTGACTTAATCTCAAAGTCATGCTTTAAAGTCTTGTTTCATTTGGTTTGGTTTAAGTTTAAGTTTTAATAAATTTTATGTAAATTTTATCCCTCCCAGTGTGTTTTATTTTATTTCTTAATTGTTTTCAAGTTGAGGGGTTTAGGTTTAACTTATGTTTAAGGTTATACCTAAAAGGTTCTACTATGCTCAACCTATGGGTTTGGTTCTAACCTAAGGTTTAGGGTAGGTAGCTTAAAGCTAAGCTATGATTCAAGTTTGTTTTGCCTAAAGATTAGGGTTAACTAACCAATGTTTAAGTTAACCAATCCTATTGGTTTAGGGTTAACTAACCTAAGGTTTAGGTTAATTAATCTTATTTGTTTACGGTTAACTAACCTAAGGTTTAGGATAAGTAATCCTATAGGTTTAGAGTTAACTAACCTAAGGTTTATGTTAGCTAATCCTATTAGTTTAGGGTTACCTAACCTAAGGTTTAGGTTACCTAATATTATTGGTTTAGAGTTAAAAGGCTAGGTTAACTAATTTTATTGGTTTAGGATTAACTAACCTCAGGTTTAGGCTTGTCTAATCCTATGGATTAGAGTTATCTAACCTAAAGTTTAGGTTAACTAATCCTTTTAGTTTATGGTTAACTAACCTAAGGTTTATGTTAATTAATTCTATTGGTTTTAGGGTTAACTAACCTAAGGCTTAGCTTAACTAATCATATCGATTTAGGGTTAACTAATCTAAGGTTAAGGTTAACTAATCCTATTAGTTTAGGGTTAACTAACCTAAGGTTTAGGCTAACTAATCCTATTGGTTTAGGGTTAACTAATCTAAGTTTTAGGCTTAGCTAATCCAATTGGTTTAGGGTTAACTAACCTAGGGTTTAGGCTCAACTAATTCTATTGATTAGGGTTAACTAACCTAGGGTTTAGGTTAACTAATCCTATTGTTTTAAGATTAAGTAACCTAAGGTTTAGGTTAATTAATTCTTTTAGTTTAGGTTTAACTAACCTAAGGTTTAGGCTTAGCTAATTCTATGGATTGGGGTTAACTAACCTAATGTTTAGGCTGGCTAATCTCATTGCTTTAGGGTTAACTAACCTAAAATTTAGGTTAACTAATCCTATTGGTTTATGGTTAACTAACCTAAGGATTAGTTTAATTAATCTTATTGGTTCAGGGTTAACTAACCTAAGGTTTAGGCTTAGCTAATCCTATGGATTAGGGTTAACTAACAAAAGGTTTAGGTTAACTAATCCTATTGGTTTAGGGTTAACTAAACTAAGGTTTAGGCTTAGCGAATCCTATTGGTTTAGGTTTAACTAGCCTAAGGGTTAGGCTTAGCTAATCTTATCGGTTTAGGGTTAACTAACCTAGGGTTTAGGTTAACTGATCCTATCGGTTTAGGGTTAACTAACCTAGGGTTTAAATTAACTGATCCTATCATTTTAGGGTTAACTAACGCAGGGTTTAGGTTAACTGATCCTATCGGTTTAGGTTTAACTAACCTAGGGTTTAGGTTGACTAATCCTATCGGTTTAGGGTTAACTAACCTAAGGTTTAGGTTAACTAATCCTATCGGTTTAGAGTTAACTATCCTAGGGCTTAGGATTAGCTAATCCTATGGATTAGGGTTAACTAAACTAAGGTTTAGGTTAACTAATCCTATCGGTTTAGGGTTAACTGATCCTATCGGTTTAGGTTTAACTAACCTAGGTTTTAGGTTAACTAATCCTATCAGTTTAGGGTTAACTAACTTAGGGTTTATATTAACTAATTCTATCAGTTTAGGGTTAACTAACCTAAGGTTTATGTTAACTAATCCTATCAATTTAGGGTTAACATACCTAAGGTTTAGGTTAACTAATCCTATTGGTTTAAGGTTAACTAACCTAAGGCATAGCTAATCCTATGGATTTTAGTTAACTAACCTAATGGTTTAGGTTAATGACCAAAGTAAAATATGTTGAGATTTTTGTACCTCTTTTATACTGTTTTTAATGATATTGCACTTTAAAGNCGAATTAGAGTCATTGGAGAAAAAAGATGCAAAAAGGAGCGAATTTGGAGCGAAATGGACCAAAATGTGAAGTTTTGAACTAGGGCGCCGACGGTGAGAAATTCTCGAGACTCCAGATTTAATAATTTAGAAGGCCCACCGATAGCGCCCTTGAGGCCGCCGACGGCGAGATCGACGGTTATGTCCAACAATGCATTGGATGAGGACGAATTTTGGAGGGGTGCTTAGGCAACTCTTGGGAAAACTCATCCACAACTTTAAAAGAAGATTTTGACCAAAATGAGAGAGGCTAGGGAGGCTAGAGAGAGGATAATTGTGAGGAATTCTTTGAGAGATTGTATGAGTGAAGGTAAAGTGAGAGATTTCTTCCTCCTTGCCGCTTCAAAGAGGAATTCTGTGTGTTGTAAAGAAAGGAAGAGATTCNCAGAATTAAACTAGGGCGTCGACGGCACCATCGACCCCGCCTACGGTGAGATTTTCCCGAGACAGCATAATTAATTCATTAAGAAGGTCCATCGACGGTGCCCTCGAGGCCGCCGATGGCGAGCTCGGCGGTTATGCCTAATCAGGCTTTGGATAAGGCCAAATTTTGAAGGGATGCTTAGGCAACTCTTGGGAAAGCTGATCCACAACTTTAAAATACTATTTTGGTCGAACAATAGGAGAGGAGAGAGAGTTCTTGGAGGTTAGAAAGGTTTCAATAGTGTGTAAAAATTGGGAGGAATTCTTAGAGAGATTGTAAGAGTGGAGGGAAAGTGAGAGATTTCATCCTCCTTGTTGCTTCAAAGAGAAATTTTGTGTGTTGTAAAGAAAGGAAGAGATTCAGAGGACCTTTGAGGAGTGTTTTTGGGGAGAAATTAGAGATAAGTTATTTCCTTGTTGTGGTTTGTCTGAATTTGATTTTATATATGAATTCTGAGTTTTTTTGTGTTTTTCCCATAAGATCTGAGTAGTTTTCTCTTTCTCCTTGTCTTGAGATTTACGAAATAGTGATTTGAATTGGTGAAGCCATGAAACTGTTTAAGAAATTATGATG
>JXCR01147376.1:49186-62868 GCA_002079205.1 Phalaenopsis hybrid cultivar
TATTTTAAGCTTTAAAATTCAATATCTTTATTTAGAAAATCAAGAAAAATATTCTAATTGTCCCTAAGTGCTTAAAAAGCAATTTAGAACATTTCCATGAGTTTTATTATCTTTGTGATTTTTATGGATTTTTTAATTATTTAAATATTTAAAATAGGTTAAAAATCAAGTTTTTATTCTAAATATTATTTTATTTTAAAAAAATACCCCTGATCACAGAGAACTCAAAAAAACTAAGTTTCATAATTTTTTGAGCTGTATATTGATTTTTAAAAATCATTTGAATGCCAAAAGTAATGTTTATCTTTAAAAATCAACTTAAGCTATCAAATGAACTCAAAATATTTTAAAATTTTTATGATGAGTTCTCTGGATCATAAACCATAGTGGAGATAAAAAATCAAGTCATTTAAATGTTTATATTATCCAAAATTAATTATCTTAATTACTTAGGGTTTGTGAAAATTAAGTACACTCTAAATGACTTGACCCATAAAATTATTTCCAAAAGCTTCACTGGTCATGGTGGACCTTCCAAAATTTTATTGGAATTTTCTAACAACATGGTAATTTCCATGATTATTTTAAGCAAATAATGCACATAAACTTGAAAAATGGGATCCACTATCTAGGGACCTCCTCTAACTTTGGAAAATTAAGAGAATGTTTCCCTTGACAGAGGCTACAACATGCCAAAATTTCAAGCCAAGGTGATGTGTCAATATGCATGAAGAATCAAATGATTCAAAATAGTGTTTCATTAATTAAGAATAAAATATGCATCAAATGGACTTGAAGTTTATTCCACATTGTTCTCCTCTGTTCACTGAGCAAGAGGGTATTTTTATTTTATTTTTGTGTTTTTCTACACCAAGATAGGATTTTATAAGTTTGGGGGTATTTAAATAAATAGAAGAAGCCATATTTATCTATTTAAACTACGCGTGCCACCTCAACCTACGACGGCTCCGAAGGCATAAAGTTAAGGGTATTTAAATAAATAGGAAAAAGCCCTATTTATCTATTTAAACAGCGCGTGCAAGCATTTAAATAATTTAAAAAGCCCTATTTATCTATTTAAACAGCGTGTGTTGACTAGATCCTAGGCAGCTCCGAAGGCATGCGAGGAAAAAGCCCTATTTATCTATTTAGACAGCGCGTGCTGACTAGATCCTAGGCACCTCCAAAGGCATGCGTGGCACGCTCTGGTTGGAGCCTCCGTCCACGTAGCTGCTGACTCGTTCCGCGGTTTATGTTCCGAAGCGCTGTCCGGCTTGATCTCCTCCGTCCATTCAATACACGCTTGATCAAACGGCTCCCCGTCATCATCCTCGATAGAATGATCCATCCATACTAAAACCCTAAGATCTCAGCCTAAACTCAACCAAATCACTTCGGGTTTGATCCTATGAACTCGTCTAAGTGAGAAGAACACATCCATACAGTAATTAAGCAATCAAATTAACTCTAAGCAAATGAAGAATCAAAATAGGCTTGGAAGGAGGTGAAGTTTTATACCTTTGCTCTGAGAGGTGAAGCTTCAATCAGAGAGTCTTGGCACGCTCGTTGGGGTCCAAGGAGGCTAGAGATTGAGTCCCTGGTTTTGGTATAAGGCCTAGGTGTGGATTTGACCAAGCTCAAATTTGGGTGTTGGTCTAGAGCTATGGTGGAGGCTCTGTGAAAGGGGGATTTGATGGGGCTTTATCTTCTTTCACTATTGTGAAGGTGTGGGTGCAGTTGATTTGGGTTTGGTGGACTGTGAAGGTGTATTGGGTTATGTCCTGGTTTCCAGCAAGGTTTCAAGCTCAAAATTGAGCTCCGACAGTGGAAATTGGTGGGGGAAAATAGTTAGAATGCATTGAGGGGATCTTAGGGAAGCTCTGTGAAAAATTTGGAGAGGCCTCTCTAAGAAAATTTCAGCACTTGGTTTAATGGCCATGGAGGTGAGTTTTTATAAAAATGGCCATGGGGTGGCTCTCAAGGCATAAATTTGGGTGCATTGTGGTGCTTAGGTGGAGGGCTGAGGAGCTCCATCAATTAGATTGGCTGAGCTGGCCTCTAGGTTTGATTTGGGTGAGGTGCCATGGGGGTGGCTCTCAGTTTTGAGCTTTTTTGGCCACTAGGCTGGCCGACCGATTAGGGGGAGGTGGCTAGGAGCTCAGGGAACCCAAAGGAATATGTCACAGCAATTTAGTGCAATAATACCTAATTTTGGTAAGGATATCTTAAGCACGTACATTTTTGGAAAATATATCCCTTGATTTGGGGGACCTTTAGTCCATGGCTTGATTTAGGTAGTTTCATGGTGTTTGGACTGGTCACTAGGTCCAACTAATGGCTGTGGTGGAGTTAATTTGGTGACTTTAGGGTGGTTAGGTCACATTTAGTGCATGGGTTCAATGTGGGTTCAAGTGATCAAAACTTAGGTTTGGGCTAGGTTAGCCATGTAAAATGACCCAAATAAATGTTGCATCTGGTGTAGATGATCATAAGAAACAACTTTGGTGAAGGATGAAATTTTAAATTTTAGTCAATTTGGTCATGTTGGGTTAGGCTTGGGTCTAGCTTGGGTTAGCCTTGAGCTAAGTCAAAATTTATTGTTGTAAATGGTCAATGGGAATTGGATGCCAATTTGTAGGTTAAGGCAATCAATTGGGTGAAATTTGGGGACTTAGCCAATTTGGGGCTAAATTTGGGAATTTTGGATTTAGGCCAAAATCAAATGGATTTGAGGCTTCACCAAGGCCAATTGATGGTTGATTTTGATGTATAAGGATGTTATAAAGGTTTTTCAACATTAATTGCGGCCAATTGACTAGGCTATTGGTTCAATTTGGTAAGATTAGGTCATATGGTCAAAATTGGGGTTTTGATCTAAATCAAGATTAGGCTCAAATAATAGGTCAATTGAGCTAGGATTTGGTCTAGATTGGTCATATTAAGAGTGAATTTGAGTTTAGGATTGGAATTGGGTCAATTGAGATCAATTGGCTAGACATTTGGAGTAATTTGGGGAAAATATGGGTCTTTAAAGGGAAATTTGGGGGGGGGCTTTGATCAACAATGGTCAAATTGGCTAAATTGGGTCATGTGATAGTTGAGAAAAATGAAATTGGAAATATTTGGAATTTATTGAGATTTTGTGGGAATTTTTGGAATTTTGGGCTAAAGAGGGGTATTTTGGTAATTTGGCCAAATTTGGGGATTTTGGGTAGCTTGGGTGTTTTCAAGTTGTTTGAAATAATTTTTGAATCAAGTTGGGTATTTTGGCTAGATTTGGAGATTTTGGCCAAATTTGGGGTCTCAAGGGTATCTAGGTAATTTGAGGGAATTTAGGGGCAAAAGGCCAAGATGGGTATTTTTGATAGGATTGGGTAACTAATCACCCTAAATGAGTCATGGACCAAAGGAAATCCTATCTTTGGTTCTCTATATAGTGGTCTTAGTTAAACCATAGCCCTAGGGCTGGTAGGTTTAGGGGACCATCTACATGAGTATCNTATGTAGCTGTTAATTCATTTGAGCTTAAACCTGCTATTATCCAAATGATACAAAACAATCAANTAATCTTACTCAAAACTTTATATCTCCACAACAATATGCTTTTATTAAAGGTAGAGAAATTACTGATAACATTCCATTGGTTGAAGGAATGATTGAAGGCTTTAATAAAAAATGTAGAGGGGGCAATATGGGTTTTATGTTTGATATCAAAAAGTCTTTTGATACTATCAGTTGGGATTTCATTCTGAATGTGTTGTAGAGAAAAGGTTTTCACCATAACTTCTGTTTGATTATCAAGAGATGTCTTGCTAATAATTACTATAGTGTTCTTGTTAGTGGCAAAGTCCACATATTCTTTTCTGCTTATAGGGGCATCAAGCAGGGAGATTCTCTTTCCCTAACCATCTTTATTATTAATTTTGATTAACTTTCTAGGATTGTTAATAATTTTTCATGGCCTCCACCCTCATTTGCAATATGCTCATAAGTCCAAAATCATGGTCAGCGCCTTGCTTATGTCAATGATGCTATTCTCTCCCCCAAAGCTGGCAAATTAGCTATTAAAGCCCTATTCTCCCTTTAAATAACTTTTAGTAAGTCTCTTGTGTGACTTTTAATCTTGCTAAATGTTCACTTTATTTTGGTAAAGCTGTTGATCAAAACATCCAAAATTGGGCTTCCAATTTCACTAATTGTTAGATTGCTATTTTACCCCTCAAATATCATGGGGCAAAAATTCCTAGAGGAAGAAGGAAACATGTGTAATGGGTGATATTATCGCAAAAGGTGAAATCTATGATTAATGGTTTGAGAAACAAATTTTTGTCTAATGGTGGCAGGCTCACCCTGATGAAAAGTGTGCTTTATATTGTACCTCTACATGCCATGCAAGTTCTCAAAAACAAAAAGAGTTCTAAAAACAAATGGAAACACTTCTGAATAAATTTCTTTGGAGTGGATCCCATTCATCTAAATTTTTGACCAACTGGAATCATGTTATCACACCTCTTGCCTCTAGGGGTCTTGGTATGAAAAAATTGGAACAAATTATTAATATAAATATGTGTAAGCTTTGGTTCAAATTTATAGCTGGGGAGTCCGTTTGTACTCAATTTATGCATCATAAATATTGTATGTCCCAACATCCCTCCACAGTCACTTGAAAGGTTGGGGATTCTAAAATTTGGAAGGTCATTACTCTTGCTAGATCTGCGACGTACCAATTCATTTTTTGGGATGTGGGGGATGGTAAAATTTCCTTCTTGCATGAACATTGGGGTAATTTTAATCTTATTAACTGTCCACATTCCACTCTTGATACTAATCTCACTATTTCTGATCTATGGTTGAATGGAAACTGGGATTTGCCTAAACTCATTTCTTTGGTTGGGGAGGAGGCTAACTCCATTGCCAAAATCCATATCTCTCTTGTTATTAAAAATGTACCTATGTGGAAATTTAAATCAAACACCTCTATTTCTAAAATGTTATACTCTCACACTTACAATTTTCAAAAATGAAAGTGGAGCCCTTATATATGGCACAACTATCTCTCCCCTTCCATTACTTTTTTTCCTTGGAAATTTTTAGAAAATCTCCTCCCTCTTGATGATATTTTTAAAATGAAAGGGTTAAGGATGGTTTATTATTGTCACATTTGTAGGAAAGAGGTTGAATCACCTTAACATGTTTTCTTTGCCTGCCATTTTGCTCGATCGGTCTGGGAAAGGATTGGGAATTTCTTTGGTATCACTTGGCTTGCTCATCTCAACTTGGAAAGTATTTTATATACTTAGAAGTAGGTTGGTCTTTTGCACAAAAAATGCTAAACTTTCCTTTTACCACTTTATGGTTCATATGGATGGCTAGAAAAATTCAGAAATATCAGAATGTTGGACCTACTATTCTTACTACTGTTTCCTTAATTTTGGCTCACTATTTTAAAATTTTGAGATAAGTTGGTGCCTTTTGTTCTACCTCTACCTATACCCTCTCTTCCTGGACTGGTCGGAGACTAACCTTAGTTAGTTGGTCACCACTCTCTCTGAATTGGATTAAGATTAGCATTGGTGGAGGTCTTTCTAATAGTGTTGTTGGTATGCGTGGTCTCTTTCGAGACACCAATGGGAAATGTTTGGTCATTTTTGCCTCATGACATGGGAGATTTGTATATGAAAATGTTTATGAAGTTGACACCACTTAACGGCGCCAAAAACTTGATGTAGGAAGATTTTTAATAAATATGCAATATAATCCTAACAATACGATTTTTATAAATATTATTTATCCTTTAAATCTTTTTTTTTTAACTGTTAAATCTCTCTTAAATATCAACACAAGTATACATATCGTGCAAATAATAAAGGGCTCTAATGGACTCGTAGATATCGATCCCATAGTGTTGTGGGAAAATCCTAAGGTATATTATGGAAATTATTTTATAATAAAAATAAAAAAATGTAAAGTGTGAAATTCAAAAATTGATTGCTCAGGTGAATGTTTATTAAAATGCAGATGTAAGATTACAGAAATTAAACTAATCTAAATACTAAGTTTTTAGAAATAAAATTACAAAAGTTAAACAATTTTTTTTTGTGATGGAAATTTCAAATTTAAGAAAGCATCATTCTCTTTTACAATGTGAATACGGTTTGTGAAGAAATTGAAATCATTTGAAAAAAAAATATAAAAACTGTTATGTGCCAAATAGGAGCAATTCTATTCCTTACCCTCTTTTGAGTGTTATAAAGAACACTGAATTATCCAGAGTTTGGTCCCTAATTCCGTGGTTAGACTGGGAGGATATCAGCTGCCACTCCAGAACTCCCACTACTCCCTTCCCTGAGGCCTAATAATCTTGCATTAGTTTCCAATCAGCTTAACCAAATTGAGGGTTTTACTCTATCGCCATACAATCTTTAATTATGCTTCGAAGAAAAGTATATTTCCTTATTTATATGCACCCAATCCCATAGATGACATACTCTCCCATGAAATAAAATGTGATTCTCCCTATGTTGTAGAAATCATATCTCATTTAAGAAATTATATCTCTCAACAATTTTTGACATTTCAATTGACCAAATCAAAAAGTAAATCAAGATCAGAGTTTAAATCATCACAAATTATAATCCATTAAAATTGTAGAAAATAAAATCTATTCTTCACAAAATTATATCTTCAATGTAGGGTGAAGGATAAAGAATACTACTCAGAATTCATGAGAAGGAAATGATAAACATGAATTTCATATATGAAAAAGAGTTTACAAAATGAAAGAAGTAAAAATACAACTAATCTTACAATCCTTCCTAAGAAAATCCCTAGAAGTTCTCTCCAAGTCTTTCTCTCTTTACAAATATTTTCAATTGTCTCTTAATTATGTAATGAAGAAGAAATCTCTCGCCTTCCCTCTTTTCTTACAAACCTAGAAGAAAATCTCCTCTTCACTCTCTCTAATCCTCACGCCACACATCAAAACCTCTCCTTTTTGTCCCCCCTCTTCTCCTCTTCAAGTCTTCTTCTTTTATTTTTGGTTGGCTTTCTTAGAAAAGAATTCAAAATTCACTCCAAAAATCCCTCAGTAAGTCAACTCTTTTGAATTCAAAAGATGTGTCATTTGATCTAAGAGTCATATCATTTCATAAAAAGTACCTTCTAAAGTGTCTATATGAATTGAATTACTCCAAGGGGTATGTAGAACAAGTGTCCCTTTAAAAATTCACCTAAAATTTTTCTCGAACCACTTTAATTTGAAAAAGTCGTCCCTAACCATCATGTGGCAGCTCTCAGGATTTTGCCGCATCAAGCGCCAGAACCCAAAATTGGCTTTTTTTCCTCCAAATTTCATCCTTTCTGTCACTACTGCTCAAACATAAAATAGGTACTTAAAATAGTATATAATTTTGGTGTATCAAAATCCCCCAAACTTAAATGTTACTTGTCCTCAAGTGACACTTTTATTAACATAAAGGCTTATGAATTAGAATAGAGATTATCTTATAACTTCTACACTTCAGTTTAATAAATAGAATAACAAAATTTAAGAAAAACCCTTAATAACTTAGATTTAAATTCTAAGTCTAGGAATCTTAGAAATCAAATTTATAATTTCTGAATCTCTATTCTTTTTAAGAAGAATTACAATTTATCATATTAAGGACATTTAGAACATTCATATGAAAAAAAACTTCATGAAACTTCACTAGGAATGCTACTAATAATCCAATATAAGTTTAGAAAATATAATAAAACTTTTTTCTTAAGTTGATTCAAGTGAAGACAATTTTTGATTAGGCATTTCCTCAAGCTTCTCCTCTCTTATATTTGTTTTTCTTTTCTTTTTTTTTATTTTCTTTTAGGATCTTTTCAATCCTTTCTTTTCTTTTTCTTTTTCTTTTTCAAGTGAGGATTACTATATCTGGATAGCCTTTAATGATTTTGAACTTCAGTATCCTCATCTCAAAGTCAAAACTCTACACCATTCTTTACTTTATAAATTTATATTAGTTTATGATTTCTCATAAAGTATCATTCCTTCCTTTTTGCATGAAACTCTAAACTTCTTAACATTTCAAAAAAACAATTTTCTTTACTTTAAATAGAAATTCATAGTTTTATCCTATCATACCAATTATCTTTAACTTTAGAATTGACCTTCATTATTAAAAAATCTTTACATATATTTAATATAATACTTATAAACAATTTAAACTTAAATCTTAATATCTCAAACCATGTTAAATTAGTTTTAAAAAATATATTTACTTAAGGACATATAAAATTTAGTTTACTCCTTTTCAAAATAAATTTTTCTTTCCCCCAAAATTAATTCTTTAAATGACTTTAAAATTATTTTGGATATAAAATTTAATAGATGAAAGAATATAGTAAATGCATGAAAATAAAAACTATCCTTTAGAGGATTTCTGACTGTGAAATTGGCTTCTCGTATACTGTAGGTACTAACATTAAAACTACATACATGCTTTAAAACATTAAATTAAACATAATATATTCTAGAGAACTTGCTGACATTTAAAAACATAAATACAAAACCTGAAAAACTAAACTGACACACTAAACAAAAATACTAAAAATACAGAAAAAGTGAAAGTTTATAATAACTATTACAGATTCAGTTCTCAACACAACATAAAAAGTCTTTTACTATAACTAGTTTCAAATAAAGGTAACTCCTAATACAAACACAAACAACAAACAAACATGAAAACAACTAAACAAGACTTATAAAACATCAATCTTCATCTCCTTCCTTTTCATCATTTGATTCTTCTTCTTCTTCTTCTTCTCCTTCTTCTTTATCATCATGAATGGGTGCATAGGGAGTGAAACTAGGGCAAGTAGGAAAGTCCACATTAGGTTCACCCCTATGGTGTCGTACCATGACAATTTCAAAGTCACTATCATGTTGAACTCTCCTCTACTGATATTCATCATTATTTGCATTACTTTCTCCTATCTCTCCAAATTGAGTTTGAATATTTATTATATTCATCTGTTGAATCATCAGTTGTTGCATAATACCTTCAAGTGATATAGATCTAGAAGTATATGCCCTTGCAACAGATGTAGAGGGACTATCTCCTATTACACTTTTGGACTCAACAAATGATTCTACTCTTTGAATCATATGCCTCCTGATTAGATTTTGTGGCTGCAATCTCTCTTCATTTCTATGGGATTCTACTCCTGATTGTTCACATAGAGTAAAAATCAAGGCAGGGTATCCCAGTCCTTCAGATGTTGAACTACCAGCAATACTTTGAGCTCGCTGAACTATAAGTGCACCCACATATACTGCCTTAATGTTTTGCATGCCATAGTTGAGTACAACTCTATCTTTAATAACATCAGCCAAATGATTTGTTGGCAACAGTTTTGCAAAAATGAAATGGTGTCATACTTTTTATTGAATAGTCAACATAGAAGTAGGGAAGTTAACTATCTTGTTATTCTTAATCTTCAATTACCCTCTTCCATCAGTCAAAAATTCAATCACTTCCTCCAATGATGAATCAATCATCATAAATGTGACATATTCATCAAAAAATACATCCCTCAAACCATAAAAAGTATTGATCGGATCAGCATAAATTCAACTTGTTTACCTTTCATAAGGATGTGATCATCAATAGTGAATCTTAGGTTTGCATAAAACTACCGAACCATCTTGACAATTGCTACAGCAGTGAAGTAGCAAAAATTTTCCCAATTCCTGGCAAGAATTAGACTTTCGACCTCGCCACCCGGGTTTACAAATGCCCGCTCTTGGATCATTCTCTTGGTCTCCATCTGAGTATTGTAAATATGTTTGGCTTTAAAACTAAAAAATCTTCGTGCATCAAAGTTCTCAAACGGCTTTCCTCTCTTAACTCGGGGAGCCATTTGAAAATTCTACAAAAATCAAAATATAGCCCAAATAATTTACTAAAGCAAAAATTTAACTCCTCAAGTAAGGCTATTTGGTAAGAAACTTTTCACCATGAGTTTTCTTCAAGTTTTTTGTTATAAGAAATTCTAATTTTTGGATCTCCTAAAATACATGGTAAAAATAAAAAATTTATAAGTTAAAGTGAAGCTCATACCAAGAGAAGATGAAATCTATAGTTTTTTTGCCTTTGAAAACTTCTTTTTTGACCACAATATGATGCCCTGACAAAGGTCTTGATGTATAAGATGTCTCAAGTAACAAAAATGGAGTTTGTCTATAAAATTTTATGGTTTTATAGGCATTATAGCATGTTTAGACCTTTCCCGCATCATGCGCCAATTCCACGCATTATGCGCCAAGTCTCTGTAAGTTGGCACATCATGCTCCAAAGCTCAAATTTTCCAAAGTTTCGTTTTTGTGAAAATCTGCTATGTACCACTTTACGACAACCTCTATTTGACTCAAATAAACCTTTTTAAGAATATATAAACAACACACTAACACCAAAGTTTAACAAAGAACATAAAACTCATATTTATATATAAAATTCGCTCGATTACAAACTAATATTTTTCAAGCAAAAAAACATCAAATTCCGTTTTCTAATGCAAACCAACATCCTAACACTAAAATCTAAACATCAAAATGGAAAACATAAACATAGATAGCCTCCATTAGAAAGGAAATGCAATCCAACACAATAAACTAAAACAAACAGTACTACACAAAACATTCTGTGCATAAATTAAGTTTAATCATCATCTTCACTATCATCCTCCTAGACATCTCCCATTGATTGGTAGTGCAAATACAAATTATAGAAGGGTCAAAAAGGAAATTCATCAATTGAATTTTCTTTCTCAATCCAAGCATGTTTCTTGAACATACATACCAATCCATCTTCAATGCACCGTGTATGTTCAAAATGTTCCTTCAGTCTCCAATCTAGAGGATCCAACATTTCAACAATTTTCCTAATCAAGTGAATGAGATTCTGCACATGTTTTTCTATCTTCTTGATCCTCTTTGAATGTGCACTCAATTTTTATGATGAATACTGAGATCCCTGATCATTTTCATCTCTCATTCGAATACAGTTGCAGTAGGCTTCTAGATCCATCGACTTCCAAGAAAGTAGCGCTTATTCCCCAACTTTCATATGGTACTTGCGAGCGATTGCATAGTAGAAAAATAGTGGATGGATGTCCTAGTCCATTTGCAAATCCATTCACAATCAAACCCAAAATTGATTTCACAATAATAGCACCAACATCAATAGGTTTTCCAATTTGAATACAATAATTTAGAATTACACTATCCTTAGTGATCTTAGAAATTTTCATGGTAGGCAGTAATTTTGATATAATAATGAAGTGCGAGGATTTTGAAACTGGATTTAAAAATGATAAAAGAAAACTTACGTTTCCATCATCTCTGGTCTCCCAATTAGCATCTTCATTCGTAAGGTAGCAGTAGAGTTCATTCATATTCTCTCTGGTAGGGGTAAAGTTTGGATAATGGTAGATAGGTACATTTTCAATCATAAACATCTCATTTATTCTAGAAGGATTGAATTGCACAAACCTACCACGCACATAAATTATTCCTTGGTTGATCCCATGAAGATTTGCATAAAATTCTTTTACTACGGGAAGAATAACAACAACTGTAGTGCAGCAAAGCACTTCCCAATGCCTCTAAGCAATAGTCTCTTCTACTTGAGTATTTGGTGTGTTGAATCCTTGATTCACAAATACCCTTTTTTTGATAAGCCTCTTCTTAACTATAACTCAATCATGTAATTTCTTTGCATCGAAATTGATAAACTTTCTCCTGTTAAAAATTCTATATCTAGCAGAGTTTCAAGAGTGGGAAGTCAAAAGAATTGAAAATGGTGACTCTTCCCTCATTTCCCCCCAAACATATGGTTTGAATTCAGTTTGTAGGAGTGATATGGAAAAAAAACTACCAAAAACCACCATTTGACAAGTTTTTAAACATTTTAAGACACGCAACACATTATGCGACGATTTAGCACATCATGTGCCAGCTCTTTGGAAAGTGGCACATCATGTGCCAATCCGCCACATCATGCGCTAGTTCTACAATTTTTGCCGTTTCGATTTTGATCCAATAAATTCTTAATTTTTCCATAAATTAAGGAAAATAAAGATGTTTCTAAATATTTTTCTTAATACACAGACTACATAAAGGCATAAACATAAGTATACGTGAAATATCTCAAACAAAACAAACTCAAAATAAAGATAAACAATGATACAATTTGGTTGTCTCCCACAAAGCGCTTGTTTTAATGTCGTCAGCCCGACATTCCCAGTTTTTTTTTGGGCGACCCAACATTACTGTCACATTAAAAGATGGTCTTTAACCATCAAAATATGATTTCAGTCTGTGCCCATTCACTTTAAATATTCTTCCAATCTTGGGGCCTTCAATATTAACTGGCCTATAGGGAAAGACTTTTTTAACTCTTAATGGCCCTTTCCACCTAGACTTCAATTTTTCAAGAAATAATTTCAATCTTGTATTGTTTAATAAAACTTCTTATCCAGGTTCGAATTCTCTTTTTATTATCTTCCGATCATTCCCTTTTTTAATCTTTTTTTATAAATCCTCGCATTATCGTAAGTCATTTCTGATTTCCTCAAGCTCATTCAATTACAATAATCTTTTCTCACCAGATTCTTTCAAATATAAAATTAAATTCTTTTATAGCCCAATAAGCTTTATGTTTCAATTCAAATAGCAAGTTACAAGTCTTCCCAAAAACTAATCTATAAGGGGACAATTCTTATAGGTGTCTTATAGGCTATTCTATATGCCCATAATGCAGTATCTAATCTAGTAGACCAATCCATTTTTCTAGGTTTAACACTTTTTTCGAAAATTCTCTTAATTTAATGATTTGATACTTCTACTTAACCACTCATTTGGGGATGATAACCAGTTGCAACTTTTTTCATCAATCTTGCAATTTTTGCATTTCTAAAATGAGATTCTCTATTGATAATGATTACTCTCGGCATTCCATATCTTGTAAAAATATTTTTAATTAAAAATTATAAAACACTACGAGCATCACATCGATGTAAAGTGATTGATTCAATCCATTTTAAAACGTGGTCCACTGCAATCAATATGTATATATTTTGGAATGAGGGTATAAATGGTCCAATAAAATCTAATCCCCATGCATAGAAAATTTCAATTTTTGAAAGGCATTTCATTTCTTCTTAAAATATTACCTACTCTCTGACACTGATCACATGTTTTGATATATAATATATANGTTCATGAAGGACCTAGAGAATTTGATATATTTCCCCTCCCCTCGATGCCATTGGGCTCTGTCGTCGGTGAGAAAATTGACAATTTCTTCATAGTTGGGCAAACCCGCACTGTGGCACCTTGAGGATGTTCAAAAATGAGTTGCTTATGACAGGGTCAAATTCCACCAATTTTCCCACTCAAAGATCTTGTCTTTAACAAGTTCTTTTGTGTTGGCAAAGAACTCATGGACGATGGGAACTGCGACAGGCAAAATGGTGTAGCAGAGATGTTGCCAGTTTTTCTCGTCAATTATCTCTGCAACCCGACCTCCTAGTTGCGAGAACACCTGCCCAAGAATAAATTTCCATGAGGCCAGGAGATCGGTGAAGTGATTGGAAGCTTTCACACTCACTAATTTCCCTTCATCAGAGGA